>WYDI02035251.1:0-13344 GCA_009867235.2 Psittacus erithacus
AGGAGAGGAGAGGAGAGGAGAGGAGAGGAGAGGAGAGGAGAGGAGAGGAGAGGAGAGGAGAGGCGAGGAGAGGATTGAAACATTTCCAGAGTTCTTAATTTGATTTGCATAATTTCCCTAATTGTTCAAGAAACAATTTTTTTTAAAATAATGATTTTACTAATTGTTTATGAAACCCTGAAAATCTTGACATGCTAAACTAGCAAATAAAATCTGAAAAGAGATGGCAGCAGATTAGCTTAAATACATCTGAATTATCTCAATACAATGATGATAGTTGGTCTTTTTTTTTTTTTTCTGGTGCTAAGTTGCCTAATAGAATCATTTCAATGGCTCCTGTCAATCTCTGGAGGACTGGTGTTTTCTTACTCTGACTGCTAAACAGGCCAGACCATAAAACCATATGAACCGAATACAGAGGATGAAGGGAGATGAACTTCAGGATGTTACTGAGGCAAACTTTTTAACGCTGCTCTTTTTTACCTCCCTTTCTACTACTTTTACTTTCTCATTTCTCTCCAACATGCAACATGGATATAGTTTTATTTGTTCCATCAGAAGAATATATGCAGTTATAATCTACCCTAATATATTATTTTTATTAGAATTCCTCAGTAAACACTGGCAAAGCATTTTGACAGTTGCAGTCACAGGCTGATTTGAGCTATGCTGAACTGTATATGTTTTTATGTTGCTCTTCCAGAAGCAGGAACTTCTGGATGTGCTGGATTTTTTTCCCAACTCAAATGCACAGACAGAATGGCACAATGTATTTTTGTTTCTTATGCTTAGATCATTTCAGCAACCATCTCCCAAAACAGCAGCTGTTGTTTATCTTTATCCTTCAGTATCTGTTTTTTAAAGCAATAGTACTAAATACTCAGGAAGTTTGTCCAATGTGTCCTTACTCGCTCTTCACTTAGATGTTCTGGTGTACAGATAACTCCTTGATCTCTAAAAGCAGCTTAGTCCACAGACATTGTTCTCTTTATCTTGGGATCACTGTTGTTCAAGGCAATTTCCTGACAAGATGAATATATTTGTTGACATTTTTAAGTGGCGTCCTATCAAGTGGGATGTTAGCCTGATTATCCTCTACTGTTTAACAGAATGACATCAGCGCCCAGAACAAATTAATTGTTTGTAAAGTGACATACCAGCGGAGAGCTGTACAGCTCCCAAATTCTGAGGTTCCATGCACATTCACATGGCTATGTTTTGGCTTTAGTCAGAGAACAATGCTGATAACGTACCAGCGTTTTAGTTGTTGCTAAGTAATGCTTACCCCGATCAAGGACTTTTCAGTCTCTCATGCTCTACCAGTGAGAAGGGGCACAAGAAGCCAGGAGGGAGCAGAGACAAAACACCTGACCTAAACTAGCCAAAGGGGTGTTCCATACCACAGCACATCATACTCAGTATATAAACTGGAGGGATTTACCCTAGAAGGAGCCAGCTCGTGTTGGGCTGGGTATTGGTCAGTGGTTGGTGAGCAGTTTTATTGTGCATCTTTTCCTCTTTTGGTTTTATATTTTCTTCCCTTGTTATTTCCCTTGTAATTATTATTATCATCATTAGTAGCAGTAGTATATTATACTTGTGTTATTAAACTGTTCTTATCTCAACCCAGGGGTTTTACATTCCTTTGATTCTCCTCCTCATCCCACCCAAGGGGCAGAAGGGGGGTGAGTGAGCGGCTGCACGATACTGAGTTACTGGTGGGGTTTAAACTATAACACATATCTAGGTGGCTAAAACAGAAAGCAGAAATCTAACAATCATATACCAAAACTTAAAGTCTTACTTTATTGATGTAATGCCTTGAAAGACTATACTAGCTTTGGCTGACACAGACTTCAGCTGAGGGACTCAATAAAATACAAATTTTTATTTCTGGGCTTGTCAATTGACAAGTTGCAAAATATTTAGGTTTTTCCTGTGTGGAAGCATGTTTGAAAGCATAAAGGAAACAGAGATAAACCAAAACATTTCTGGTATATAATAAACTGCCCTGTCCTTGGCTATGCAGTGTCTCTGAAGTCTAGCACTGTGGATCAATTCTGCAAGTTATTACCATAGAAACAGTATTTCCATAATAACATGGCAAACTTGTTTTGCACATTCTTTTTAGCTTCCCCTCTATACCCCCTTTCACACTGACACACCAAACAATTTTTTTTTTTAAAGCAGTTGTCAGTCTGGATCCGTGTCTGCATATCTAATGCTGACATGCACACCAAGCATGTAACTCCTCTATGGTCAGCATACGCTGAAGATGAAGGGACAGATTTTCACTGTAACTCCAGAAAATCAAGCATTTGACCTAGTCACATCTTCTTCCCTTTGTTAATTGATTCAAGAGTTAAGAATGCAGACAAAGGTGTGACTCTAACATGAGTGAGTCTGCAAGTCCATAACACTCAAGGGTCTCAGTGTCTTAAGTATTGCAGACCCAATAGGACATAAAAGCTGTAACCCTGGAATGAGCTGCCTCAGTCAGCTTGACAAGTAGTCTTTGTTTTTGTTATTTCCATCAAATTTCATGTCAAGCAAGGCATATTGTGGACTAAAACCTTAGCTCCACAAATGGCTGAACTATGGCAGCACCTCACCACTACTGTTGAAGTTTTATTGCTCCTCACTGGTCTCAGCCTCAAAGTACTGTTTGTTTTCTCCCAGTTTGACACAATCATTAAAATAAATTCCCACTCGTAAAAGCAGGCATTAAAAATAACAATGAAGGATATTTTATGTATTTTTTTTTAATTGATTGCAATCAAAGACCAGGTAAAAACCAGAAAACTGTTCTACACTTGCTTAAGTTGTAATCCTAGGAAACTGAAGGGAGAGGGCAGCAGCCTGCCCCTTTTAATGTGACAACGCTACAGCTGTCTACTATGAGAGTATAGAAAGATGTTTCTCATTCTCATTACTAGCCTAAAAAAAAACCCTAAATATATATGTCTATTTTTTTTTACTATGAGTACAGCAAATTATTACACATGTATTTATTACATTATACATAGGAGAAGCATAAAGAAGAGTATGTGCATCTGTACAAACTGATAGAGCATCACTGAACCTTACTCTCAACCTCTTCACGTTAACCCTCGAACTTGTAAAGAAAGCCTTATAGTAAACTTAGGGGCCCATGCTTCCATTGCAAAAGTACATGTAAAAGATGACATGGTTTAGTGGGAGGTGTCCCTGCCCAAAGTAGAGGGGTTGGAACTAGATGATCTTAAAGTCCTTTCCAACCCTAACTATTCTATGATTCTATGATTGTATGTTTTAGAAAGGTAACAAAGCACAAATTATACCTGAGAACCTTTGAATTATCAAGTACATCTGTGAGCAACTTCACGCTCAGTCACTGAAATAAATGATTGTTTTACATAAGGGTGGTATGCTCAGCAAAATAGTGACCATATTTTCCAAGATGCTTGGTTTAAAATGATTCTGGTGGTAATCCATGAAGTTTAACATCTTCTCTATATTTGAAGAAAAATTAATATTGGATGTGCTTCTATCAAACTGCTTTTATTAAAGTGCATTGCAAAAAGGAATTCCTATATTGCTGACATTGTAAGTTGGTTATGAGAAAATAGAGGTATAGGCTGCGCGTTAGAATGCGGCTGTTTTTATCAAATTGTATGAGTGGATGAACTTTTCAGGTGAAATTTGAAAAGTTCAGACTTTTTAGCAAGCACTGAGGAGAAATTTAGCAGATCTTAAAAGAAAGGTAGAGAAACTGTGTTTTTGTCTTCCTAGTAGCTAGCAGAAAACTTCACAGGAGAGGAAAAATGTTAATACCTTTTCCTGTATATGTCAACGTATGTTCAATAGGAGGAGTGTTAAATGTGTATATGTATATAATTTTTAACAACCGTGTCTTGAAATTATTCTAAAGTGAATTAGTTGTACTTTCTATAGCTACTTGTTTATTTTTACACAGCAAGAAAAATTATGTTAATATAAACCCAAATATTTGGTGTAATATTTATATTCTAGAAATGCAAGTAAGAACAAGATGATATGGTTTTAATTTTGAGTAATCTATAAGTACTATTGTCTTTTCAGTTTTCTAATGCCTAATTTATCAAAATGCAAGTCAGATGCCTGCTGGTAATTTTATGTAATGTGAGCAGCAAAATGATTTTGTTTCAAATTTGGAATGCTTTCAGTTCATGGGAGCACTACCTGAATCTAAAATGATTGAATCTGCATTTACATAATTTATAAAAAGAGTTTCAGAAATGAATTCTTTTAAACTGTTCTGCTTTTTCTGTATAATAATACATCTTAAACTTTGGCTGCATTTCTAGCTCAGATGGTTTTTTTCCTTTCTGTTATTCATGATGAATATTTTTTCTATAGAATGTAATTCTACTGAATCAGAAAGATTATTTATCAGAGAGGGAGAAAGGTACTACTCCACAAAGGTGACAGAGTCTGTTCCAATCAACTTTTAGCCCTACCAAACATTTCCTTTTGTTACATGTGAAATATCTGAGGTTCCAGAATATAATTCTTTGAAAGCAAATAATAATACAGTTTCTATCCCTATTCAGAAACAGATTTTTCCCTCAGATACACACCCCCATAACTACAACTGACATCAGTAGCAGCTGTACATACGTAAATAAAGGCAAAGCTGGCCTTTAATCAAAATAATTTTCTGCTCAAAAAATATCCAGTTATGATTTTTTCAGTTTATATTGTAGATGAGCCGCTCAGTTATCTTTCTTTCTTCAGCAGCATATCATAAATTGTAAACCTTCAGTAATTATTTGCTGTGTATTATTCAATTGCATTGCTGGGTCAATTAATGTGTATTTATATTAACTGACAAATTGCAACCATATGTTCTAGGCAAGTCTAGATATTCTGAATGTATATGAGACAATCCAAAAATGAAGTCCTGTAACACAATAAATATATTATTGACCTTCCCAATAACAGGTGTCAGGCTTCATAGTAGCTATGCAAAGCTTCAGGTCTTTTCATGCTTTTTTATCTTGGTCTGCTCAGAGCTATGTTTCACATTGTTTGGCTGTAAAAGCAATGTTCTAATGACCAGATGGCTATTTCTTAATTTGTTTTACTTTTGCTGAGCTTTCTGTAACCATGTAGTATAACCATAATTTTTACATAGATAGTACTACAATTGTTCAGTGTAGAATGAACTACTTATGACTCTGCCATAATGATATAGTGTAATGGAATAAAAGAAAGGGAGTGAAGCAGCTCACTTAGAAGTGGAGAAACAGCATACAGTGTAGAGAGAATACAGGGATGGGATGATGACAGAGGTGGCACAGGTCTATAAACAACTCATCAGTGGTCAATTGCCTATTGGTAATGAAATGCAGCCTTTAGAGCTGGGTAGAAACAGTTTTTAGAAGTAACAAGAACAAAGAACTAGCATACACAATACAAAAAATGTTTGACATATAGTAAATCCAGATATAGTAGGAACCTTCCAGAAAAAAACAAAAGGAAACACCAACAAATAACAAACAACAAACAAGATGCATAAATATGTGTTAAAACCATGTATTTTTGACCTTGAAATTAGGAGCAAGAACCTATTAGCATCAACATGACACTCAAGGAAGGACATGGGTTGCTGATGACATCCTACAGTCCCCCACTCCCAGGCTGATGCTGCAGACTGTAGGACCTATAGAAGCAGTCAAAGGGTGAGAAGAGAAGGCTCTGCTGTATTTTTAAATATCTACTGGTAGATCATAGAGTCTGATTTAAAATCTTACTGTAATTGGTAGGAAAGGTTGGACCAAGTCCAAGCCAATGAAGATAAATAAGTTGAAATGGAAATGAAACTCATTGAAAACACAAATTTATTATCATAACTTATTTCCTCTTTACATTTCTGTCCATAGTTCCTCAGTGTTTTAACATGCTTTGTAATGAAAGAAAACAATTCCTTGAATGTCAAGAGCTGAACAAGAGCTGAAATTCATTTGTAGGATGAGGAAAGTGACATGAAATTGAATAGAACTTTTACCATCAACATTATTCATAAGGACTATTTGCTGATTAAACTATCTGTTGTACTCTCAGCATGTCATATCACATCAATCACATGTGAATTTAAATAACAAGGCATATTCCAAAAAATAATATTTGCCAAGTTGCCACGTGTACCATTTGAGTGCTAAATTTAAACTTTTGCAGCACTTCTGCAGCTGCATGAACCTGGGAATAATTCATTAACTATATGCAATAGTAGATTAGAATTAACCAACTAATTCGCACATGTTAGCTACCATTTAGAATGGAAGATAGCCAATTCACTAGTTACCTTCTTGCTAATCAAAAGCAAGTATTTTATACAGCTCTTTGGAAGAACTATGTAATCCTTAATATATACTTTAGGGAAATCAGAGAGGAATTGAGCTAAAATTCAGATTTACAAGAAGAAAAAGAATTTTTTTTAAAAAAAAAAAATATATGGGAAAAAAAGGGCTTCTGATAGGTAACATAAAAGTGCTTTCTTGTCCGACCTTTACTTCTGAATTTTTCTGCTATCTGCAACTAGTAGAGGAGCACTCAACCTACCTGCTATGAAGGGCTTAGCTCATGCCAAATAGAATTTAGGAGACTGTATAACTTAGGGTATGATGCAAAAATGTGTTTCCTTGCTTCAAAATGACTGTCCAAAATAATAGTTTTAAGAGGAGAGAGGAAAGCAAAGGAAGTTCCCTGGGTATTATCTAGCATTAGTATTCTTAAAAAGAGTCTTTAAAGTCTCCATTTGTGTGAAGGGAAAATGTTTCTGTATTTGCTTACCCATGACAGGCACTGCAGTAGCTAATGCCCTACTTTGTTTAGTGCTTTGGGATGTTTGTGCCTGTAAGACTGTAAAAGCACAAATTATTTTTACTTCTTTATAATGGGACTGTGGATCAGACGTTTTAGACTTAGCCAACTTGGGCTTTCATTTCAAAGTCCCAATGTCAGAATGAATTTCCGAGGTGCTTATTTTTTTTGTATTCATTGTCTTTCTGTACTCCCATAAGTTCTACAGATGCCATGGAGGGAGGGAGAGAGAGAGTAAGAAGAGAGAAAGAGAGAAAAGGAGGGAGAGAAAGAGAAAAGTGGAACGCTACCAGTATATTAGAAGCAAGATAGTAATAAAATGGAATTGCACTACTTCAGTTTAAAGTAATATATCAGTCATTTGATATAAAATAATTAAGCTGATAATGTACTCTATTAAAGAGAATTATTTGAAGAGGTTACAGTATTCCAGTATTGCTTTTATTTCCCTTGCAATTGCTTATACATAATATACCAGGGATTTGCAACTGTGAATGCTTTAAAGATACCTAAATGAGAAAGCTCCCAGTCCAGGCAAAACACTCTGAAGAAACAGGGAAAAGTGAAGAGACAATATGAAATAACAGTACCGTGGGTATTTTAATTAAAAGTGATGGATGAAGGTGGTGGTTCATCTGATTAAATGACGAAAGAGTTGGTCTAGTGCAAAAGTTAATTTCTGAAGATAGCAAGGATCAGCATTCTACATAGTGATAGATACTACTATCTGCTACTACTTACTACTACTGAGAGGCTAATTTGTTAGCCTTTTATCTTATTTCAGCTTTTCCCCACTCTCTTAAGATCATTGAGTCAAACTTACTTCAACTCAGGTTTTTAAAATGCGTTATGGTTTCTGACTTCATTTTGTGGTATGATTTGGTTTATGGTGTTACCAAGCATGTACATAGAGAAAGGTATTGTCTCATCACCTAAACCTGTTTTTGTAGCAATTAAAAACTTTCCCATTGTGACATACATTTCCCAGGATCTCAGATAATTAAGACAATTGGTCAAAAGGCGCATTCCAGATTCCATCAGGGTATATGCAATTAATATTCTGCTATAGTAAGGTATTTACATGGTGACAAAAAGATAATATTACTATGCATTATTATGCTGTAATTATAGTAATGTTTAGCTCTTAAAAGATGTCTCCTACCTCAGGATCCCAAAAAGTTCAGAAGAATTTGATTTGTTTGTAGTACATGTGCTGCTATATCTATTTTGCAGGTAGGGAAAATAAATTAGAAAAAGTTAAGATATGTGCAAAATCCTATGCAGTAAGCCATTGAAAAAGGCTGACTGAAAGGATTAGAACTGTAATTTCATCTTTTACTTTCATTCCCTGATTTCTGGGGCATTCAAAGAGCTAGATTGTAGCTCAAAGAGCTAGATTGTAACTTGGTTTGTGTGTCTCAGGCATGTTTCCCTGCAGATCTCCTCTAGGGTATACACTTAGGGTATGTTTGGCTTTAACCTATCTTGTAGCTTGATTAATATCATGTCAGTTTAATTTGAATAAAAAGATACTCCAAAACTTTTTATTCCAGGTTAAATAGTAATTTGGGAAAATGAAGAGTCTGCAAATCAAGCACAAACAATTCTCCCATCATCTAGCTTATGTTTGACTAGAACCTTGATCAGGCTGAAAGAAATCTAATTTTAATCCACAACATACAATACATGAGTGACGTACGGAACATCCAGGAGGATTTGGGGTTCTGGGGAAAAAAAAAATAAATCAGTAGTCCACATAGTCCACACTTCAGATATTTTCTGGTTTTACATCTTTCACTTTTAAAATGTATAGAAGAAATAGAGAAATGAGTATCAAATTATTAGAAAGAAAGAAAGAAATACATTAGTTAAAGATTGCGAAGATACTATTTTCATTGGAAAGAAGAAAAGGAAAAGGGAAATGGAAAGAATGTTTTTTTCCATAATAATAACAGAGAGGCTAATAATTGAAAGAAGAAATGCTTTTTTTTAAAGCATCATTGATACAGAATGCAAAACTATTTGGTGTTTAAAATTGTACTATTAATGTGGAAATGTTTAAATCAAGCTACAGAGCGTCAGACTTTCTCTGGTTTTGCAGATTTAAGAGGAAACTCCTCACAGCTACTCAAGGATTGCTTAATACAGAGAACCTTCCTCTGAAGTGACTGGATCAGTGATGGGATTTTTACTGAGATAAAAAACAATTGCTCTTGGTATTCTGTGAGTTTTCCATTGAAAATATTAAGGAATGACATTTCTACACAATGATTCTAAACTCATTCAGGAGACATCAGTATTGTGTGTAAGACTACTTAATGATTTTTCAGGATTATATTGAAAAAATCAATCACCCAACTAATGTGAAGGTAATAAAACATTCTTTTTTGACTTAATGTGACTGTGAACTAACATTGTCAGTAAATGAAACATAATTATTACTGAAATATTCTTCAATATCCTTTACAGATAATTTTGTAGGTAAGAATCCAAGTAAATCTTCAGCAATGAAAAACAAAATGCACTGGCCAAGTGAAGAAATTGCTTCATCAGAGAGTATATTTATTATTAATAAACCTGTGTTTCCTCCATAGCTCACAGAAAGTGTTTTACATCAAAATATATTTTCCAGTGTTATCCAGTATTCACTGTGGAGCAGAAGCAGATGAGGGTGTTGATCATCTGAATAGTAAAATAGTGTCTTCTGAACACATGCATTTTCAGTTTAGGGACTGGAAAGTCATGTTGCCAGTGAATGAAGTTCACTAAATTTTGCGTAAGTAAAGATTTCACTCATGCTTTAAAGGAAGTACTGAAAACTGTGAATTCAGCAGTCTTGTGAGTTGTATCATTTTATGCTGGTGTCTGAGGTTTACTGCTGAAGGCAATGCAATCAGAGATATATTCTCTTAAAGACATAAATGTAGGACCTGTCTTTATGAGATAACTGTTATCTCATTATAATTACATATGTGTTTCCAGAGAGAAAAGAGACAGGAAAGTCCTTCAAGAGAGATGGAAAGTAGACATTTATGTCACTTTGTCCTTCTAGATTTTCTCATTTTCTCTTTCACTCCTGTCCTGGATTTATCTCTACATAGATCTAGACAGCTTTAGGTAACTATAGATATATCCTCCGTTGGTCCCTCACATTGGAAGTGTGTGTCAGGAGAATGGTCCTAAATCGTTGCTACTTGGATACTTTCAAGGGGTAACAAGCCCTGGAAACTCAAATAAATTTCTTTTAGGCTGTTCTAAAAACCTGAATGAAAATAATTAAAATAAATTTGTTAGGGGAAAAAAAATATTACTCAGAGATTATTATAGTTCCACTTCTCTGTAAAAAATATCTCAGCACTGCAATGTGTGAGATTTCTGCCAAACTGCCCGCTTTGAAGTGGGATGAGAAAAAATATATTATATCAAGCCACTGTCAAGCATTGCATTCTTTCTGCTGCGTATCTGTAGGGTTGGAAAGAGGGAGAGAATTAAAAAAATTCTGGCTTTGCTATGCTTTTACCATAGAATCATAGAATAGTTTCAGTGAGAAAGGACCTTCAAAGGTCATCTAGTCCAGATTCCCTGAAATGAGTCCTTGCCTAGAACCACATCCAACCTGGCCTTGAATGTCTCCAGGGATGGCACATCCACTGCCTTTCTGGGCAACCTGTGCCACTATTTTACCACCCTCATTGTAAAGAATTTCTTCCTTACATCCAGTCTGAATCTCTCCTCTTCTAGTTTAAAACCATTACCCCTCATCCTATCGCAACAGGCCCTGCTAAAAAGTCTTTCCCTGTCTTTCTTATAGGCCCCTTTTAAGAACTGAAATGCAAAGTCAAAGTAAAGCATTTAGGTCATTTTTTCTCTCATGCAAGGATTCAGGATGTAGTTGGATGGGCCGCTCTGAACTAGCCCTTTGTCCCTAGAGCAGATATTTTTGCAAGGTACTTGCAGTTAAGTATATGCAGAAAAATACTGCTCAGACTTCTTTTATTGTATTTTTACTGTAAACTTTTTAATTTCAAACCTAAGTCCCTTAATTCAAGTCTCTTGTTTCTTTCCAGCTGAACTGAAAAAACATGCCAGTGTTGTGATGTGAACAAACAAGGACAAAGAAAACCTAACATAATATTACTTGGCACCTAAATTATTGCCATGTTTGGACTCAGGAAACAAAGAATGGAGCAGAAATTGAATGGGCCTTTTATAACGGTGCCTTCTCTGTTGTCATTTTCTGTGTACCAAATATAGAAAGGTTTTGCTCTTAACCCACTGAACTAATCAAAACTAACTGAAAGTTTATGTCAAAATATTTTTCTCTGGACCTGCTTTGAACTTGCAACTTACTTTTTAGGTTGGAAAATGAACAGTTTTAGCCTGTTAGCCCTAATGTCTTTACACTGAACCTGCTTTTTTCTTATTTTTTTTGGTACATTAGCTGGCAAGCTCACTCAATTTTTACTCTTTATAAATAACCTTCAACACAAACCAGGCTCATACATTTTAATTATATATTCACTTTAAATAAATGGAAATTTTCATTAAATCCTGCGCAAAATTTGATGTAAGGTTTTATGTAACTTTGACATTTTGCCCACTTTTGAAAAGAAATATCATTTTGCATCATTTTCCAAAACTGTAATATTCACTGATCTATCAAAACACATTAACATTTTAATTCATAATTATATATCTAACCTGGCAAAAAATACAGACATACATGTGAAGTGAAAACCACATAAGGAAGTTTTGCATTGCTTTGAGATCTGTTGTATGTAGCAAATGAATGGAATTTTTACAGATATTAAATTTTTCTTCCATTCCAAGGCTCATTCACTTTGTCCACCTGTCCATCTACATGAAGGTTAACTGCTGGTGACACATGGACAGATTAGGGGTGTGAGTTGCTCCACGTATGACTGAAGAGTAAGGCATTGCTCCAAGAACATTAAAGAACAGAAATATCACATTTTATTTGCTTCTGTTGTTGGATAGCATCGTCTGTCTGAGTTGTCTAACAAAATCTGACTCTTACTTTTCTGCTATTGCTCCAAACTCTCCCCGTTTCATCGATGTTCCCTGCCTGAAAAGTAATGATGAAAGGCCCTCATTCTGGCTGATCGGGAAATGAATAAAAATATGTCACTTTGGCTTTTCTATTTTAAAGTTTATTAAAATTTTAGGGATTTTGAAGAATGTGGAATTTTGAGATTATTAGCTAAACCTGCAGCTTTAATAATTACAGCCCTAATCCATCATAACTCTTATGCATATATGAACCCCGTATGAACACGGAAATGAGTTCACATCAGTGTTTTTAAGTAAAGAAAAACTGTCTAATGTTTAAGGTGAATTTTTAGGATTTCCATGTATTTGTACAAAGTTGAAGCTTGTACAAAATAAAAGACAGTGAAAACTGAAACTTTTACAAAATATGGAACAATGTTTATTTTGTTCTAATTTTTTGTTGTTCGAAATTTCCAGGTATTATAAAAGTTAGATGATTTTTTTTTTTTTAAAGTGTAAATTACTCTTTGTTCAAGTTTTTTTTTTTTTCTCAAAAAACTAGAACTAGAATTAGGAAAGGAAACTGAGAAATACTGCTCTGATGGTATTTCATTGCACCAACAAAGAGGCTTTGATTTAGTGTCTGATGCTTATTCTTCAAGCATATTTCAGAGTTTTTAAGAAGGCTAGGATGATATCACCAGGTTGACCAAAGATAATGACGAAATTCCTATTTACAAGAGAAGTGGTTGTCCCTTGTCTACTGAGAAAAAACAAAAAGCCTTGACTGATACATCACTGTCAACTATTTCTGCTGCTGTTTATTCTTCTCTGTTTTCTGTGGTAGTCCTTCAGTCTCTCAGTCCATAATTATTCTACTGTTTGAAGATTCTGGGGCAACACAGCACACTAAAAATCATTTTGTGCCATGCCTGTAGGATACCTGTTTAGAAAATAGAGACATGCATGTTTTACTGAATATTTCATTGTTACAGGGAGAATGTGCACAAAATACAATAAGTACATTGCGATCTATTTCAAAGGGGGTTTTGTTTTAATCTGTTTAATAAAGTACAAGCTGTCTATAAGCTATGTATGCCTTTGGATGCTGAATTTTTTAAAAGCTGGTTTTTCAGTGTTTTTTGAAGTATACAGAAGAGTGATTGAAAGCCTTTTTGTGCTTTGGAAAGCTGTAAAATCGCCAGCCAATGTAGAGAAGGAAGAAGTAGTTTTCAGGAAAAGGAGTTAAAGGGTGAAAAAGTGACCTAGCAGAGTTGGCTGGTTGATATAGATCCAACAGGATGGACTATCTGTTGAAGGGATGGTATGGCCTGGCAGAAGCAGTCCAGGAGGTTCCTCAGTTGTGTGGAAGACAGCTGCCTTCTGCAAGCAATAGTGGAGCTGACAAGGAGAGGTGCCATGCTTGACCTTGTGCTCACCAGCAGGGAAGGGCCAGTTGGAAATGTGACGCTCCAGGGCAGCCTTGGTTGC
>WYDI02035252.1:0-36842 GCA_009867235.2 Psittacus erithacus
TTTAGTGTGAGGTGTCCCTGCCCATGGCAGGGCAGTTGGAACTAGATGATCTTAAGGTCCTTTCCAACCCTAACTATTCTATGATTTACAGGGAGAATCAGGTCCCCGGGCAGCTGTTTCTTTTTCTTGGACTCCCAAACTCCTGCTCATGAGACCACCTTGCTGTGGCTATATGCATAGCCTGTTTCTGCACTGCTGCTTGGTTGAAGGCCTCCCCTCATTCAAAATCACCATATGTTCAGTGACAACACCAAGTCTTTGTGTTAGACACAGATACCAGACTTCCTCAAGGAGCTCAGTTACCTTCTCTCTTTTCTAGGGGAAGAAAGAAACACGCATCTTTATGCTTCTGATGCGTGCAGGGCTTTACAGCAGCAAGCGCAGGAATATTATTTGTACCAGAAGGCATATTTTGGAGCCTTGTGAGACCAGCATGTTTGAGGTGGAAGCCTCGAAGTTTATAAAATTTACACAAACTGCACAAGTTTATAAAATGTTTAATATTTGTGCATTAGGGACTGAGAGATTTTTGTAACAGGATTTTTATAACCTTTAGTTCTGCTCCATGCTAGATCAGCTCCAGATCTGCCCAAGTGTCATCTGTTACTCAACCCTACACTATTCCCTCACATCCTGTACGCTTTAGTAGCAAGGTAAGGATCTAATCTGCTTCTGAAGCCAAAGGATCTTTAAACAACAGAAACCCCTGGCTACAAAAAGTCAGAAAATATGGAGAAGAAGCACAGAGGGGCATGGCAGCAAAAGCCAAGATGAGCTGAAGTTTTCCTTCAGCAAAGCAGAAGTCCTGAATATCCCTCTTGTCTGTGTTTCCCTCCAAGACCCAAGGTGTAATGATGCTTTCAGTCATGGAGCTGGGAGTGGGAGGATCGCTCCAGCAGCAGCAGTGCTGGGAGGACTTTTGCTTCTCTTTAATAGCAGAATTCCTTTGTTTCCTGACCATTAATTCAAATGTTGTGTTGTCCAAACAGTTCATTACAAAAGGGAATTAAACAGGTCCTTTCATTTCCCAAGAATAAAACAATTATTGTGGAAAACCTTTTCTGCTGCACTGTAACTTAATGGTCATAAAACAGGTATAACAATTAACTGACTTTTTAAATTTACTCAGTGCGACAAAAGGGAGCTTAACCTTGCTATGATGGAATTTGAACGAGAGGTACTTTTGAGAGGCAGGTCGGGATATGAGGCCAAATAAGAACCTGTCATGGGAAAGCCTGCTGCCCTGTTCCTTTATGCCTCTCCAGATGTTCCTGCATGTGGGGCAGAGCACTGAACTGGAGGCAGAGGTTCAGACCTCTAAAATACACTCTGTGCCATTCAGTACAAGCAGTCCTTCTCCCAGGTGTGCCCAGGCTGGCTGTGGCAACAGCAGTGTTGTACCATGACCTCAAGTTCACAGGATGCACAAGAGCAAAGTCTTGTGTGTGTTATTTTCTGCTGTGATTTTCTGAAGGCTATGGCTATTTTCAGACCTTATCCTGTAAAGCCAGGTTGCAGGCACAGATCTGTGATTGTTCCCTGGGCCCTTTTGATGCTGGACATGCCCAAAGCACATCAGCAACAGTGCTCAACTAATGGCGCTGGAAAAGCACCAAGGTGGCAAATTCGTTTCCTAGCATTTTTCTTCCTCTGCTTTTTCAGGAAGGGCATGATCCTCAGGGTGATGTTTAAAGTCTGCTATGGTTTGGGTGAATTAGGCCTTTGGGTTTCAGTGCAGCACACGTCCTAGCCCATGAATGTGGCTGGTGGACAGTTTGATGGCTGGCTAAAGGAGATCATGCTTATTCTGCAGTGAAACATTTTTCATGTCACAGCAAGGGAAAACCCTGAGTCACAGTGATGCTTGATTCAGCTGTGGTGCCTGGATTGAATGAATTACCTGGTCAGCTTTATATACTCAAAGAGTGGGGTAAAATCCAAGGAGCTGCCACTAAAACCAGTTTATTCAGGCCTGTAGCAAACATTCCACGTTCCTAAGCCTTCTGGGACATGTAGCAGTAAGAAAAAACACCCAGATCTTTAACACTTAATTCACAGAAATTTTTATGCTTTTTCTTAACCATGCTCCCTTGGCTTGTGAGAGTATGAGGGCACTCAAGGGATGCAGGAAAAGATTTAAGATGTAATCCCTTTGATTTCAGATGTTTAAAATATATATATGCACCACAAGAGTAAATGCTTCTCCCAGGTCTGAGAACTGCTGATAGTATCTGAAAGGGAAAGTTAGAAAGGACAAAAGAATCCTCAATCCTCCTCTCCAGCAAATTCAACAGCAAAACTCTTACTCACTCTGCTGAAACTGGGACCTTGAAGAAAGTGTCTCCTGCTGAAACACTCTGAGGATATTTTAAAACCAGATTAATAAATAATTGGACCATCTGCATCAGAGCCTGTAAGTGGAGTGACACATAGAGGGTGTCTGCAAATGGAACAGCTTCAAATATACAGAATAAAATACACAGTGGAATGGATTTCTTTTTTTTTTTTGCCATAATAGACATAATTATTGCAAATTTGGGTCTCTACTGCAAGCACAGTGAGAGGCACTGCCTGAGAGATCAACTCACTTCTTCTAAGAACTGAACAGACAAATAGTAAAAGATTGCTCCTGCCCTACAGAGGTGATGATCATGTTAGAAAGGCAGACCAGGGTCAGAAGCAATACCAAGGAAATTGTTTGCCTGAGGCTACGCAGACCAGCTTCCTATTTCTAGAGTCCAGCTGGGCTTCTCTGTTTTGTTGATAGGAGATGATACTTCCTCGAAAGTCACCAATATCTGTTGAATCTCCTCCCATTGCTACTGGGGGACTGTTTGCCCTGGATCAGACAACTGTGTTTTAATTAGTTTTCCTCTTGGGGTTGCAAGAGTGATTGGGGTTAATATTTCACAGTGACAGTCTTCATAAGAATGGGGTCAGACCAAAAGTTCATTGAAAGAGGTCACTTCTGTATCACTGAGTTTAATAACTGCCAATCCCTCTTTCATTTGTTTTAGTCTCTTTTCTCCCACAACATCCCAAGGAAATAAGCTTCCAGCTGATGCATTGTGCCTTTTTTTTCTGCCTTTTGATCAGTTATCTCGTAACTGGGCACCCTTGGAAGAAGCAGTGAATCACAGAATCATAGAATAGTTCAGGCTGGAAAGGACCTTAAGATCATCTAGTTCCAACCCCCGTGTTCCTTGTTCTTGCACTCCACTCCATTCTGGATGTTACAGATTTCTACCCTGTAATTCCCACTATCATTCCTTCACCAAGCAGAAGTGAGCTAGTTATCCAGCTTCTTGCTTTGTAGAAACACAGCAAAGGTGTATTCCACAGATGGTGGTGTATTTTGGATGGAAAAAAAAAAACAAACAAAAAACCTTTGCATAACCTGTAGATAGCGGCAACACCAGCCTTCTCAAAATCGGGAATGAAGAGAGACAGTGAGAAAAGCACTGACAGAAGAGAAACACTTTGAGAGAAATGTGGGTGGGATTTATCACATCTAATGTGCAGTGCTCCTGTGCAGACATCTCCATCTGAGGTTGCCTCTCTAGGCTCCTGGTTTAGGGGTGAGTCAAGGCAGGTGAGAGAGGGCAGAGGGTTTTTTTGCTTATTTTGGGTGAGATGATGCCTGTCCTAAAGCCAGCTGTCTCTAATGGATGCTGAGACAGATGTGGACACCTGCTTTTTGATGTGATGACAGCAATGTTAGGGAAGAGTCTCAGGCTGGGAGCTGTAGCAGTAACCATTAGCCAGACATGGCCAATGAGCTGGTCTTGACACTTCCTCGCTGTGCCATATCCATTATTAATCCATGGAGACAGTGCTTAGTTTCTGGACATTTCTGGAGGTGTATGAGGTGTAGTGTGCTTACCTTCCCTGGGCACCTGGAAACTTTCCTTCTCTGATCTCAGTGGCAGAAATTATATGTCAAGAAATCTGAGATGTGATATTTTTAGGCTTTTTCCTGCACAATCAGGCTGACTAGAATTTAAATTTTTTAGAAATGCAAAAATATTTCTGATCAGTCGATGGCTCATTTACACTAATTGTCTTTGAATATAATTAACTTCTATAGGGATAATTTTCCTCGTTTTTACGTTTTAGTTGAAATTGCACTATATGTATATAGAGGGGAAGACAGACTGTTTCAGTCAACTTAAATATATCTGTACTGTGAATAATGCCCTTTATATTTTTTGGAGAAGAAAATCTGTATCTCACTTCAGTTCTTCTTTTGATGCTCTCAGGAGCAAAAGAAAACATCAGCATTAGCATGAAACAGATGCTAAATATATTAAATACATGCCAAAGGTCCAGAAAAAGTTCTTTACAGCAGCCATGGAGTCTAGTGATAAAACTATAGAGGGGCAGAGCATCCCCTTGATCCACCTGGATGGTAGAACAGATGCTGCTACCATCAACAGCCAGGCTCTAACTTTAGACCACTGCCAATGTGCAACCCAAAGAGTGGGACAATGCCAAGACTGTACCTGTAAGTAAGTGGACAACTGCAAGTGTGCCAGGAGAGATGAACCACACAAAACCTGAAGCACCTCTCTCCAGGCACTGCCCTGTAACCAAGGCAAGGCCATGACTGAGGACCTCACCTAAGCAAGCAGTTATAGATGATGTAAGCTAAAAATGTGGGAGAGGATGAAGAAGTAAAAATAGCGGCCGATGCCACGTGGATCCTGTCCTTTCACTTTCTTCTGCTTTCCCTAACATGGTCATGAGTTTCCAAGAAAATCCACTAAAAGACATGAACCAAAAGGGTCATTTTGATTAGGATGGACCTGACATACATCCACACTGTGCCCTCAGGATAACACATGTTCCCTGCTCTCATCTGAGGCAGTCTCTAGGGCCAGTCTCTGCTGGTATCAGCGGGTATTTGACCACATCACTACACTCAGCCCCACCAGCCTTCACCATGTAAGAGCTTCCAGTGGAGACTCCAGTCATAACCTATACCTGCATCTTTCATCTGTTGGATGGCAAGGCAACATTTGTGAAACATTTGTGAGCCTTTTATGCTCCATGGTCTTACAGCCTTTATCCTGTAGAAATTGGTTTTCATAAATGACTTTCACCCCAAACTGCCTGACCATCCCCTACTGAAATTCCTGACTGGGGCAAGGTGGCCATCACAGCCTCTGTGGGAGATCTGGGACAAGAAGCATGAATGGCAACTCTTGCTTGCCACTGC
Source organism: Psittacus erithacus (assembly GCA_009867235.2). NCBI lineage: Eukaryota > Metazoa > Chordata > Aves > Psittaciformes > Psittacidae > Psittacus > Psittacus erithacus. Next base: position 5,219 of record WYDI02035252.1, read on the forward strand.
TGGCAGTTTTGATAATGGTTTAATCCCTGTGCAATGCCTCCTCTCCGCATTCAGGCATTCAATGAATGTAAAGCAGAAATGAAAGAATTGTCTCATTAAAATCTGGTCACAGAGCTGAAGATAATACCCCTGTCTTTGCCAGATACGAAGTCACAAGAGGCCTGGCAAGGAAGGGAAATGATACATGGAGTAAAATGTACCTCCTGTCCCTCAGACACCTCCCGCACCTTTGCAGTCTCACCAGCAGCTGCCGTCAGCACATAGCATCTCCGGCAGTAATGAGTGACTGACAGCACGGCATGAATCCCTGCTGGAGAGCTGTCAGTCAGGGCCTCCTGGGGAGAAATGCAAGAGGAACCTGATTGAAGAAATAACCCCGATGCAAATCTCCAGTGACTCCCACCCCACCCTCATCAGCAGATCCAGATGCCCCCCAGAGGGCTGGTCTCTCAGTCATGCAAAGGCAGCCACTGGCTTCTTCCCCTGCTCTGCACAAACACTTCCATTCTTTTTGGGTTTAGCACTCTTAAGTCCTGGCTGAAGGCATGTTTCCTTGCTCTCAGCCTCTCCTTGATCACAGCCCATGCTATGGAGCCACCTACCACTTGCTCCTCTTTCACCAAAACTCCTGACTCCCCCAAAAGCTCCCTGACTCCATCTCAGCCCTGCTAATGCCTAGCTATGAGCATGTCTTGGCATCTCGCTCCTTCGAAACTGCCCTGTCCAGGGCTCGGGATAAAGAACAAGGTTCAGCTCTTCTCCTGACAGGATCACCCTGCATGGGCATTTGCTGACCAGTGAGCTAGAAAGGAAAAAACACTTCTTTTCCCTGATTCCAGTCCCCTGAGCTCACAGATGCTGAGAATGCTCTGATTTTCAAAAGGAAGCAACAGCTCACCACTCTGGGGATAAATTCCTGCAGAAGTCAGGCAGCGCTTAATTTTCAGACTGAAGAAAGGGAAGGGACACAATAGGAACCTAGATCTTAGGAAAACCTGTTCAAAGAACTTATGAAAAGGCCTTGTCCCCAAGATCTAGCACAAAAGCCCCCACAAATTTTGAAGGCACTGAACTCTATAGACATGCCCTGGCCAATGTCATTGGCAAAAGTGGAAGGTTGGAGCCAATCTGAACTGAAGTGGCCCAAAAGCTGCTGAGTTCAGGTCTGAAATCCTCCCTAGAGGGCTGCCCACATTAAATCCATCTGACTCTCAGGCTTCAGCCTCTTGTACTCATGGGAGTTGAAAGCCACAGCAAATGCCTCCTCAGCAGTAGGTGCAGGGGTTTGATTTAACAGGGGGTTGGAGCCAGGTGCAGACATCCCCAGCCTGGTGTCTGACCGTATGGAGGTTGGCCCAGCACTGCCCTTGGTATGTCTCCTCATGTACTGCTGTGTGTGCAAGGCGTGATGACACTTTCCCCATGTTGTGGCTGGGGACAGGGATGGAGCATAATGCCCTCACTGCTGGATGAGGCTGCCTTTTGGGGGTACAACCTGGTTGTCTGCAAGCTGCACCAGAGACACCATCTCACGTTTCCACAACAAGTGGTTGCTTTCAAATCACCCCTGTAGCAGTGCTGCTTCAGCACTGAGGAGCCCTGAGCACCCAATACCTGGGTACTGAGGGTGAGCACCTCCCAGCATTGCCCCCTAGGGAGCAAGAAGGAGGGTTCAGGACAGCAGGTGAGCCAAATTGTTCTATTTTCCCCCAAATTTGTGCACTAGTGATGGTTTCAGGTTGGCTCAGAGTGATTCACCAAGATCCCACAGAAGATCTGTGGCCAAGTTTGGTTTCTACCACCATTTCCTCTTTAAATGAGAACCCTAAATGACCACTTATTTATCCTGAGCAATGCACAGATTTTGACACAGGCCAAACAATAGATTTTCAGACAATTCCAGAGAAAAATAAATGCTAACATAGGACAATCACCTCCAAAATTGAGCATTGCAGAGCTAGGAGCAAGGAAAATAATTTAAAATCAATTTCTTTGTGAGTCATAAACTGGATTCAGTCTATGACAATGGGACCAGGATGCAGATCAATACAAAGGAGACCACTGGTCCTCACATGAAGCGTGGGTTGTACGATGCTCCAGATGCTGGAGCTGAAATGTTGCAGACCTCTAGTCAGGGGCTGACTTTCCATCTTGGCAGGATTTCACCAGCGCAAATGTCAGCTGGAGAACTTAGTAAGTCACTGATAGCAGCATCCCCCAGTCATAAAATGGCTCACAAAAGTGCTTAGTACAAGTGCCTTGGATTGCAGCATCTATCTGGTTGACTGGCGAAGACAACATGCATTTGGTGGAAAATATGGTGTACTGTGACTGTAAATACTATGTGAATTATTAATTTGCTGTTTGCTAACTTCAATATTTTTCTATTCAGTTACCCTCTGTAGACAGAGCAAAGGATTACTCTGGTTTTTAAATAATACACAAATTATTTTTTGTACATATTTACAGGAAGAATTTTTGTACCTATTTTTCCTTGAATAGATTTTGAATTATTTGTTGCATGTTTTATTAAAGCATCTGTTCAATAATTAAGGAGGGTATATAATTATATGTAAGGCTACCAAATAATTCCTATTACAGTATTTATTAACACCATATTGAAACTACATGAGTTGTTTTCCAGGATTACTTCATAGCACTTTATAAGGAGGGAGAGCCACTATCTCAAATTTACTGCTGGGGAAACTGAGGCATGGTAAGGGCAAATCCCCCAGGGGACTAAATGTGGACTTAAGAGTCAAACTCAGGACTCAAGAGCCAGTATAGACTTCTGTGAACAAAGCAATCATCTCCCTGGCAAAAGGAGTGTGGATAACTAAAATCCTTATTGCTCTTGCTGGTGTTCGGTAGGCAGTTACCGATCTCAGCACTCGAAGAGACAGGCCCCAGATCCTCCGCGCAGATGATATTTAACACAAATGGCCTTAAAAGTTATCCAGGAAAACTCGCTGACTCAAGAAAATAAAAGGAGCGTTCATGTTTAGGCTGAGCCCAATTGCACATGCTGTGATGTAATTTATTGTTCATAATACACAACTCATTTAAGGCCTTGCAAGCTGTGAAACATTTAAATCAGCAAGAGGGTGACTTTGAATGCTGTTACTGAAACATGACGGAAAAGCATTCAGCTAAAGGGACAAGGAATTCTGAGTTGTTCTGTTCCTTGCCAGCCATCAAAAAACTAGCTCAAGAGGGAATGCGTTTCTGCTTAAGTGCAGGAATCTCAGCACAGCATTTCACTTATCTATTAATTATTTGCAGTGACTCCCAGGCACAGAGAAGGGCTGGACAGGGATATAAATCTGAAAGAAATGTAAACCTGTAACAACTGATCTCATCAAAGGCAACATTTGCTTCTAACTCATGCTTTTCATTCAACACAGCCCCAGCTCCTCATCTGAGAGTTATGAATCAGGTTTCCATCAGCACCTTGTAAACATGACATAATTGGTCCGTGATGAAATGGTGAAGAAGCAACAACTGCACAGAGCTAGGAGGAGTCTCTGCTGGGGGCAGAGATTTTACAGACCAGCCTGGCAGGAGGGTGGGCACATCACAAGCTTGAGGAGGCTTGCTTTCCGGCTTTCCTTGACAATAGGAGATTAACCGCCCATGCTGAGCTGCTCACTTGTTTGGGTTTTTTTCCTGTGAGGCTTTTGTGCTGCAATAGCTTTGTTCTCTCCTTGCTTTGAATTTCAGAGTCAACACATAAAGAAATCTCTCCTAAACTGGATTTGAATAAATCTAGTCTACCCTCTGCCCTTGGCATCCCCCAAATATTGCAGTGTCTTTGTGCAGATCTTCACACAAAGGACCTGGTAACTGCCCATTAGTGTCAGGAGAAGGACACATATTTTGCTCCTGTCTACAGCGGGTGTTTCCCATAGAAATTAAAGGAAACAGATTTTGTGCCACCTCTCCTGCCAGTGGGACCTGTTTCCCCTCAGTGACAATCTCAGCTTTCTTTGTGGTGGCAGTTTCTAGCCCTATTGTATCCATACTTTCTCACTAAGCAGTTTCTAGCCCTGTTGTATCCATACTTTCTCACTAATGATCTACTTCCTCCAGCACTGCTGGGTTCACTACATTTCTAGGGGCGTGTTTCCTGGGGATTTGTGACCACACTGGCTAAGAGGACTCCCAATTTGGGAACTATTTGATTCAGAGGTCACAGCCCTGGTGTACTAGACAATGTAGAGACTGGCTTGACTCTATTTTCAGCTGGAGACCTGATGATGATAAGGCTGATCTTTATGGGGAACTTAATCCTGGCTTCTTTCCTGGAAAAGTGAGATGTTTTTGGACTATACCTTTGTGGTAGTGAGGGAACAATTTATGGGAAGCTCCACGGCTCTCTAGCAGACAAAGAAAAGTGGCAGATCCCACTGGAATGTGCTTGCTCCCACAACACTGACATTGTAGCCGGTCTAAATCACTGTGATGCTGGGGAGCACAGGGGGTTGAGTCAGTCAGCCCAGTTGAATCTGAACCTGCCGCTAAAAAACAGCTCCAAAAAACAGCTCCAGGACTGCAAATTAACAGGTAAAATTCATCTTCTGTTGTTAATGGTGTGAGATGAAGCTTGTAGAAACAGTACTCAGATCACTTCTCTCAAGCTTCTTAGCTCATTTACCAGGTGGTGTTTCCCACATCAGCCAGGCTAGGGACAGCGTTGCTCAGGATGCCCCATTTACTCAGGTAAGGCACAAAGCCTGGGTCTCCTCCTGCCTGCTGGGAAGCAGCTAAGCCCATGGCCATTGGCATTACAGGAGAACCAGGTTTGGATGTCAGCCATATGCAGGGGCCCAAGAGGAGTTCATGTTGCAGCCAACCTCAGAGGCATCCCCAACACAGAAACCCTCCAAAAATCCAGCTCTGTTTGGCACTGATTCCCCTGGGAGATCCCAACATTTACATGCTGCAGATGAAATTAAGTGGTAAAGCCAAATTACTGACACCTCTGTCTAAGGATTGTGATGTTACTAATTAACCACACTGAGCATGCCCCAAAGACCTTCCCTTTGAGACATGCACCATGGAGCCACAATGTCTTGCAGGCAGGGCAGTGACAGAGGCAGCAGAAGTCTGGGCACTAGAACACTTTGATTCACCACACTGATGCTTACTCCTATGTAGAGCTCCTTGTTCATTCAATCTTATTCCACCAGATACACAAACCTAAGGTCTTTGCTGTAGTGAAACCGGCAGATCACCTATCTCCGTGAGTCACAGTAATCAAAATGTGGTTTCTCATTCCTCTGACCTCCTTCCCTCCTTCCCTTCCCTCAGCAAGAAGCTCAACAAAGCCACAGTTATCACCATTTGAGAACAATACTAACCTGGTTACCAGGACATAACTTGGAGCTCTGCAGTGATGATGATGTCTGGTTTGGATGTGATTTCCATTCCCCACCTGGGCCCATTCAGGTTTCCTTTAGAAGCCTATATACCAACTCCTCCCCCCACGTGATGCCATTCCCAAGAACTGCTGCTCATTTCTTCCCTGTCCCAAAAAGATGCTCTGATGCGCTGGATAAGGCGCTCCAACTCACAAAGCTGTGCCTTCCCCATCAGTTGGGAGAACTTTTACAATTCCCATTATCGTAAGTTGTGTACACAGTCCTGTAAAACATGACACTTTAATCCTATTGCTGTGTTTCAAATGCTCACCAACGATTTACCCTTCCTCACCCCCAAACACCCAACACCCAAAGAAAGGACTTATTCAGTCAAATCCATAGCACAACACCACAGCTACAAGAGAACCCAGGCTGCTGCACCTGGGTTTGGGGGTCCTGAAGAGCTGTCCTGATGCACGGTTCACACACAGGGTTGTAGAGTCCTTCTCCCAGCTGCCAGTAAGGTCTGCTCTTCCCATGGGATTACTACCACCAAGTCCCTGACAAAACCCAGTCTAATGGATACCAGCTGCTTCTCCTGCTCCCCAGCCCTCTCAGCCTCATCCTTCCCCAGAGGGTGTTTGAGCTTAATTAGTTCAACCCCTGGGCTTAGACCCCTTTCTGGTTCCCAGTGCTCAGCACTGTATCATAGTTGACTCTCACTCCAGACCCCACAGGCTGCCAGGAAGAAATGTGCTAGCTTCTCAGGAAAATGGGGATTCAGCATCCCCCCAGATTACCTAAAACCTCTCTGTGCACTTTGCAGGCATAGGTGGTTGGTCGCGATCTCCTGCCACAATTTCATCTTTCTTCCTAGGAAGAAGTCCCTGTCCTTCAGATCACCCATTTGCCAAGGACTTCCAATGGCTGGACTTATTTGAACCGTTATGTCTTTGGTGACTGTGACCTTCTTCCCTGCCACCACAAGTTCCATCACCAGCAGGAACCCGAGTCTTGTCCCTGAAAACCGCTTTGGAGCCCTTTAAGTGGAAAATAATGTGGCAGATGCAAAAGATCTATATGTAGCAAAGACTACATATAGAGTGGATTTTAAACACTAATAATTTTTCTGCCTAGAGCATACATGAGGACCCCAAGGGGATTTGCAAAAGATGATGAGGCTCTAATCATGTCATGACGTGGGAAGGCAAAGAAACCATGTCCAATCAGAAATGGAAGCAAAGGGAGATGGTGAGGAGCCAGGAAGGGGACAGGGTCCCGCTCGCCTTTGTCTTCTCCTGTACATGGGACATCTCACTGAGTTCAGAGAGGAGGAAAGGGAACACCAGGACATCAGCCTGCCCTTAACTGGTTTGTTCTAACCTGAACAAGCAAGAGCAGAGTGGAGCACACAAAAGCACAACATGGAGATCTTTCCTGGAGCCCAGCACTAGCACAAGAGCCCCAAGAGCTGCATCTGACTCTTTTCTAATCCCTCACCAAGTGGACTTTCATTACACTCATAATTAGGGATAATAATTTAAAGAGATAGTTGAATACCCAAATCTGCTAATCCTTTAGCGGAGCCTATTTCTTTTAATCTCTCTCTGGTTCACTAATACATAGAAATGTAGCTGGGCATCCCCTGCCCTCATTAGAGGGAAACTTTACCCCCCTCCTTTTGGCCTCAGAGACATGCCAGGGATGAACGGAAGGCACAAAGGCAGCCCTCTGACTGCTTGAGGCATGGGGGGAACTTTGAAAACCATCAGCCTGGGCTTGTTTCAAGACTGATGTCACAGCAGAAGCCAGTTGTCATGGTAACAGGTTATCAGCTATCAAAAACCATCCACAAAAAAAAAATCACAAGGAGAGATGGCAACTGGGGCAGGGGGAGGGTGGACACAGAGCAGGGAAGGAGATGCCAAAGGGTGGCTTTGCCCCTGGATGAGGGGAAAGACTGGGGAGAGCCGTCCTCCACACACAAGAGGCTGCAAAAAATTCACCACTCTCCTTTGGTTTTTGTGGCAGCAGATCAAGATGGCTTTTGGGCACAAGAGAGGAGATGCAGCCATGCAGGCTCTTGATTTCCCCTGCCATGGAGGTCAGGGAGAGGAGGCGCTCATAGTGCCTTTTCCCTGGCAAAGCTGGAGAACTTTACAGGGGAGAAAAAACAGTTAATGCCAAATAAGGAGGACACATAAGGCAATGAAGAGCCTCAAACCCGCCTGTTCAAATAGTGCTGAGCCCTCTATTTGGAGGGGGATCAAAGCCTACAGTCTGGTGATTGGGAGCCAGTGCTGTGGGGAAGATGAAGGCCCTGCATAGAGGCAACTCTGACTTCTCCAACCCTCCTGCTCCATTTGACCAGATGAACATCCTCCCATTTGCTATCCTTCCTGCTGGCAGAATGGGCCACCCCACACCTCCTGTGACAAAGCTCAGTTTGCTGTTGACATGGTGCTTTTTGCACTTCTCCTCCAGTGCTTTTGTTAGCGCCCTGGCCACCATGCTCTCATGCAGGGAGCCACACTGTCAGCACCAGCAATACCAGCGCCAGCGTCTGCCAGGCGAGAGCTGCTGCACTTGCTGGTCTAGAAGCAGTCACAAGTGGGAAGCCATTGTTAATTAATCAGATATGCCACGTAATAGCATTAATCACAATCAATATATTAGATAGGGATGATGAAGATGCTGTGCAATCTCTGTCAGACAGCAAATACACCCACAAGTCCCAGCACAGCCACACACAGTCCTTGGAACGCCCATGCTCTTCACCTGATCCTCCTGGGTTGATGACAGCATTGAGCTCTGTTTTTGCCTCTGATTCTGGCATTCTGCTGTTCTCCTCTCCCTTGCCTGCTTCTGGGCTCACCCTCCCAGTTTGCCTCCCTCCCCCTTCCCTGCACTGTGCCTGTATTCCTTGTTTATTTCCAGTGACGTAACTCAGAGAGCTGCTCAGAGAAGCACCCGTCTCATCCACACACACCTCCATATTCAGGGCTGGCTAAGGCTTCTGGAAAGGCTGGGATTGAGACCTTGATGTGCTGTTGTGTAGGTGGGCACTGAGGGCTGTGCTGCTCCTCTTGGAGGCCCTCTGCTCCACCAGAAAAGTATGTTAGCCTTCACCAGAGCCAAGTAACAGTAGAGAATGCCTAAAAATGCAACATGCTCACACCACTCATCTCAATTGCTCTTCCCATGTTTTCCTGAGGATCAGACTCCATCTTTGCTTCTCCTGGTGTCCCTCATCCTAGGAGCAAGTATTTTGTGCTGGAAAGGCATCTGCACTTGGGTAAAGGGTTCTTCCAGTAAAAACATGCCTCTTCCCACACACGTAGCCACAACCCCCCTGTACAAGCTGGAAATGTAATGCATTTCCTCTGGCAGCTGCCACTGCAGAAGTAAGAGACATCTTTGAGATAAGACTTCATTTCAAACAGGAACGGCTTTCATGGTAGGCACAGTGAATAAATGTTAGACATCTATTCTTGCTTCGACTCTGCTCTCCCTAATGCACACGGTAAAGGAACCCCAGACATACTAAAAACTTTGACAAAGATAATGACCAGCCCAGGTTTAAACACAGAAAATCATGCCGTAATCCTAGGGAAAAAAAAAAAGGAAACTGAATGCATTCCATTAAAAGCAGATGAGAGGATACAAAAAATGCTTTTGGAGGCTAAATAATAATAATAATAAAGAGAAAAAAAACCCAACAAATTGGCAGAAAAGCCTAGTGAGTCATTTAATGCTCTCTGCAAAGCCAGCAGGAGCTGGGTAATTTATGCCTCCCTACAGCACAGTCTTAGGGCAGGTCACTCAAAGGGTATGTTCAAACCTTTTCCCAGGCCCACTGATGCTGGAGGGGAGGTTTTCTGTCTGCAAAGGGGCCATGATGAAGCAGGTTGGGAACAGGGTCTCTGATGGTGAGCAAACCAGCCTGTGCATCAGGTCTGCTGCACCCTGGAAAGCAGTTCTAGCAGGGCTGGAGATGCCCAGCAAGAGCCAGGAGTCTTATGTGAAGGGTATAGATGGGACCAGGAGAAAGTATGTTACAAGAGAACACTGAGTGAGGGGCATTTGAAGAGTTTGTATGACCTCCTACCCCCTGTGAAGGCTGAAGGAATAACTGCATACAGAGTTTACTTTGGGGCTGACAGAGGCCAACAACCTTCTCTGAATGAAGGAGAAATGTAAGGCATCACTCTGGGATTGACCAGCAACCATGGCCAGCCTACCCCTTGCTCAGCTACCCTCCTGCCACCCTTTTTGGACCCTGGTTTGTGGGGCTGTCAAGTACCAACAGATAATTCTAGATGGAGGGGTCTGCAGGGGTCTGCCACATGGTGTGGGGCAACAGAAGACTGCCCTCCATGGAGACCAGCTACCCCAAAGACTGTCTGCTTATACTTTCCACCTTTTCATGAGCTCTCAGGAAAGCTGAAGCTACCCATTTTAAGGAGACCTTGCAATTTCACAGTGGAAAAATACAGTCTCTGTAAGTCCTCTGATGCCAGATGGAAAGTCTTCTGCCCCTTTGTCAAGCCCAGGAAGGGAGCTTGAGTTCCAGCTGCACTAAACACTGGGACTGTTTAAGTTTTTGCCTAGCAGAGGTCATTAGGTATGTTCGTAACTTCAGGTGCTGGAGAGGCTGCACTGCCTTTCACAGATGGCTGAGGTACAGTGGGACTTTCACTACCTTCGAAGAGCCTCCACTAGCTGCAGGTAATCAGCTACATGTAATGCCAAACCCAGCCACCCACTGATCAGTTGTATTGTCCTCAGATAGCCATGTTTTGACAGATCACCAGTTGGACAGTGTGTGGAAGTTTAAACACCGACCTGAATGATTTGCATCTTGTCTTCTCTCTACAAAGCCATGAGAGCTGAGACAAGGCCGAGACAACATCTTAGTGTCTGTGCTTGCTGTGCCTTTGTTTCTGACAGCAGGAGCTGAGCCAGGGAAAATCTATGTCTCCTGACAGCAGATCTGGCTACTTACATGGGATGAAGAATGTGTGTGCAGACCTAGACCTTTCCCAAATTAAATATTCTGTGCCCAAAGGAGGCTTTACTCTGATTAAGACCTGGGACAGCATTTCTTCGACTAGATGTAGATTACAAAGATGAACAGTAGCTCTAGTTTTTGGTCAGGGAGAAGAAACCACAGATGATGAAACAGTCATAAGTTTGAAGTTTTTATTTTTACTATGATGAGTCTCAAATGACTAAACCAAATAAATCCAGCTGGGATTTACAAGCTGTACATATAGAATTGTATACCTAATGCTGGAATCTCAAATCCTCCTCTCCAGCCAAACATGTCATCTTCTTACCTGTTCATGCCACCTTATTTATTATTGTTGGCAAATGGGAGCTGGGTGTGTGAAGAACAGTCTGTTCTTCAATAAAGACTCTGGGATAAGGACTCTGGTGGGTGATTAATGCAAGACTTTTCTGAACTGACTGTTGCTATAGGGGAAACTTTAAATTTGGGTAGATCAAGTAGCATGACTCCGAGGCAAGCCTCAATCCCAAATAAAGGACTCGGGCTCCTCTTACAGGCAGTTTTCTCTTTCTTGTTATTCCTATTGAGAGGCTGTTTCTGAATTTCTCTCCTTTGAGAACCAGTGCTGATCACGGGTGTACATTTCTGTAGTCTTCTACATCTGGCAGAGATAGAATAGCCCAGCATTTCTCCTTCAGACTTTGCTTTCTTAGGCTAAACACATGGCTGGTGTCTTCCTGTCATCCGATGAGGCTTCCATGCCTGTGGCTTTCCCAGAAACCCTCCACTGCCCACGCCTCCCGAGGAGAGCTTGCCAATGCCATGCTCATGATTTTCCTGCCTCTGCAGGAAACACCTGGCCTACTATGTCCATCACTGCCCTTTCCAGCTGCAGCGCTGCAAGTCCAGCCTGTTATTTCCTGTAGCCTTACTCCATTTCACGTTATTTCTATTACCCTGAGTAATCCAAAGCTGAGACTCTCATTCTCCTCTCCACAGCCAATGCCTCTGAACCTCGTATCATCAGCAAATTTCATTAGCACATTCCTGTAATAGCCCACCAAGCCACTGTCCTTCAGTCAGGCTTTCCCTGCCCTTTGGGAAACATCATAAGCAATAACCACCATGCCAGCAGCAATGGCTAGGGTTGTGCTAGCAGTGCAGAGACTGCAGTTCTGGTGCTTATTCTGGAAGCATCCAGAGATGGAGAAAGCTGAAGAGATTGCAACACTCTCTGTGTTATGTGTAATTTTGGTTTCTTTTCCTTTTTACTTTTATTTTTATAGCTGTATTTTTCCAACTTTCTCATTTTCTCTGTTTTTAAGGTACAAAAATGAACGTGAATCCATTCATGTATATACTGTGAACACCCATGACTACTACATGGAACAGGACCTTTGCATGGGAGATTTCCTCAGTGCTGAGCAGTCCCTTCTGTAGTGTTAGTGGGCTTAGTGTTCTCAGGTCCCCTGAGGCTTGACCCTAAATTTGCATGGTTAAACATTATACCCTGTGTGTTTTGTTGAAGCCCATGGGGACACAGAGGGGACATTTTAACCACCACGGGGCACTGACTTGTAAGTATCAGAACTGTGATCCATTCTTCCTGCCCAGACAGCTAATAATCTCCTTGCTTACAGAGAAACTTAGTGTTAAATTGCATGTTTGACTGTGGTAATGCATTTAATTGAGATTTATAACCAAACAGGCAGGTGGCTCCTTACACTTTTACCTAGCATGCATGAGGATTAAGTACTTTTAGTCTTAACATTGAAACTGAGTGTGTTTGCTATTTAAGACCTTTCACTTCTGCTGTACTAACAGGACAGAAAGGGAACTGGGTCCCCATTATGCACATAGTATTTGCACAACTCAACAATTAACATGTACCTTTGTATCCCTAAGCTTCACGCACTAAGCATGAAATCCCACAACCACTTTTTCATCATATGGTGTGACACACCAGAGGCATTTCCTGGGCGGCCACCCAACCATCACCATCTCATGTCCTGAGAAAGCAGATTCTCCCTCTGAAAAATTCAAGTTGCTCTGGAAAGTCCAGTGCCATGTGAAGCCATCAAATTTATTGCTTAATGTACAACTTACCTACCTGGCACATGGAGAGGAGGTGTACATATATCAATAGGTAACTGGAAATGTGGCAGATTAGGGCCCAAAGCAGGGAGGCAGTAGACTGCTACTAAAAGTAGTAATTTACTCTCAATGGCACTAGTGTTGGCAGGTCTACCACAATTTAATAACTAAGGGGAAATCTAGGCAACTGCAGGCACAGTGATTTCCCAAGCCTGGCAAGTGGCCCAGACATTTGTTTGGATGCCCTTTTGCCAGGACACTGTTTGGATGCCCTTTCCAAAAGCATTATGAGAACTTTCACACCCTCCAGTGGGAAGAGACACTGCTATTCTGACTGAAAGCAAGCTTCTTGAGATAAACACAAACCCTAACATCACACTGGAGACTGGAGGCAGGAGGGAGATATCTCCTTAACTCAGTAGCACTTCTTCAGGCAGTCTGCTGGGCAGGTACTGAAAAGGTCTCCAATCAGCAGGCAGGCCCATTGTGGTTGACAGTGGGATCACTTCCAATAATTACTCTTCTTCCTACCCCTCTTGAAACTTGGAGCTGTTTTCTGCTCGGTCTTCTCCCTCACTAAATCTTTCTGTGTTGTCTTGAGAACTTCTGAGTTTCAAGCACTCTTCAGTTTTTGGTAGTTTGGTCAGCCAGACATCCCTTTCCTGACTCTTCATAAACCAGAGAGGACAGGAGAGGCTTTTCCTGACACAAAACCACCTGAGTGCATTAAACCAAATCATCTACTAAGGTATCCATATTTCACAGACAACATCATAAACAGCATGCATACAGGCTGGACATCTTTCAGTTCCCAGCTCAGAGGCCTATCGCACCCACTGCTCCCGGGTGGCAGCAATGATGGCAGCAATGACAGCAGCTTCTCAGATTGCCAGGATGAGAAACCGTACATTTACATTGAGGGAGGAACATGCCATCAAGGAGTGTGGCTTGGCCAGAAAACCAGAGGCAGAGATCCTCTTCAAGACTTGCCATCTCTGGTCAGGCAGGGCAAATCCTGGCTTTAGAGCAGTTCTGTTATTCAGGGTCCTGGTCTCAGTGTTAGTAAGGTGGGAGCTCATGAAAGTAGCAATGGGAACATGAAGTTGCTCAAACTTACAAACTTCCAGTAAGTTTCAGGCTGAGCTTTGGATCAATTCTTATTCCTTCTGGATTCTTCACTCATTCTCCCTAGGTACTCTTGCTCAAATCGCAAAAATGATGAGCAGATTCTTACACCTTCTAATAAGCCCTTTAAGAAAGCAGAGTTGACAGCATCTTACAGGGTTTTTTTCTTTATTCATTTTTTAAAGCTAGCTCCATAGCCTCTGCCAAATTCAAGGATGCCAAGTACGATCAGGCTGTGGATTGCACCATTCATTTGTGTCAGTCTTCTTCGTACTAGGTGAGCGGACAGGACATACACGCCTATCTTTAACAAAGCATACACAAGAAATATGCAGGAGATTTCTGCAAATCAGTAAAATTTCCAAGTGCAAGATTAACCTAAGGACTGCCGGATGCAGAGAGGAGCCACCATAACTTGCAAAAGTTATGAAATGTTCTTGTACCTCTCGTTCCTGTAAATACATCCTGGAAGGGGATATGGTAGAGAGGAGAGGTGTCCAAGATGATATTGCACTGTACTTCATCTCCATGGACCAGGGTCTAGCAAATCAGCATCTCAAAGTGTGTTTAGCCTCTCAAACACAACCTGCACCTTATTCTCATGTCTTGAGGTTAGTTCAGTCATCTGGACCATCTAGAGTACCCTGGCTCTCCACAACACTCCTACAATTTTCAAGAGCAGAACTGTGAGTCCACATTTGGGAAAAGCTGCTATCTGGTGAGCAGAGAGAGAAGCTTAATCTGCTTAGCTTAATGAAGAGAAGGTGAAGACGTGACATATCTGCAGTCTCTTAAGTACTACCATTGGGAGAAGGCTTTTAACAGTGGAGGGCTTTTTAATCTGGTAGACAGGCAGAATGAGATCCAGTGGATGGACAATGAAGGCAAGTAGATACAGTCTAGAAACAGAGTGCTTTTTTTTTGAAACACTGAAAGCAATAAGCCATTAAAGAACCTATGGAGAGATGCACTAGGTCCTCCAGCTCCTGAAGTCTTAAACAAAACCTGGTTATGTTTGAAATGATAGGTGTCACTAGGTATGAAATACACGGAACCTCCTAAAATTTCACACAACAGACAAAGCAGGTTGGCTAGTTTACAGAAGACCCACTCAAAAAAATCTGTGAATTTATCTTTGCTTCCTAAAGGCTTCTGAATGTGTTTCATAGTTGTTGCCTTCCAGACATGAGTTATGTGTCATGCAGTTACACACATTCTCCAAGGAAGAACGTTAATCAGACTCTTAATCACTTGCACGTACTCCTCCTCTCCTGCTCCAGTTTTCAAGGGTCCTACAGTAACTATGACCTCTGCTCCTCACCTATACATGACCAGAACAACCTGCCTCCTCTTCCAGCCCACCCCCACGCTCTCTTCTCACATCGTTTTCTCCCCACATCTTTTGGGCACAGACATTCCCTGCCCCCCCCCGGATCCACTCAGAGGCTGCAAAGGCATCTCAATCTAGCCAGAACATCTGGCTCCCAGTCTGGAACGTGTTTCTCCCCGGTTTCATGCTTGCTGGGGTGTGAGGAGGATCTCTTGTGCTGCTGAGGCTCACACTGAGTTCCAGATGCCTCTCCACCCCCACCTGGAAACAGTTGTCCTTAATAACTGAAAAAGTTCCAACAAGCAAAATGGTCTTGCTGGCATCCATCTGGTGATCAAAGGGCCAAGAGAATCAAGGACTTTCTCTCCTAGTTGCCACAATAGGACTTGCCAGAGACTTTCTTGTCCAAACCATTTTAGACACTTTGGCAGTCCAGCCCTGAAGCCCCTCCTAAGGGCACAACATGCTTGTGCACTGACACAGGCAGAAATGCACTAGTTCCTGTCCTGCTAAAATTTTCCCAGTGACCATCAATGGCCTGCCCAGTTCTCTAGCTCGAACTCCATGAAATCCACAAGATCTTAGAATGCAGGCATTCAAACCAATGCTCTGTCACACCTGAAATGTCAGCCTTTGGCAGGAACTACAGTCTTTTGAATTATCCCAGCACACACTTTAACCAGCATATGTCAGATACACCTCATCATTTCAGCAGCATTGCTGAATTTAAGTCTTCCTTCCCTCCTGCAGTCAGGGCCACCCCACCTCTGCTCTGTCTTTATTGCCATCTCTATGGTGCTGCATCTCCCCTCTTCATGACTTTCCTCATCTCATCAGATATCACAGATGATATCTGATCTTTCCCTTTTTTGTATGGTTTTTAATGGAAATGAAGCTTACAGGACTACATTGTTGGTAACACATGGGCCTGTGTATACCATCCAAAACCTCATTTTTAAGTCACTGTCCACTTTCAGCCAAATTTTGCAAGGATTGGAGGGCTCCAAAATAATAAATTTTCTTATGTTTCTTAAAAATAGGGGAATGCACAGAAGAGAAAAAGCCTTATTAAACCCTACCAAAGTATGAAAATCAATGGACTGAGCTGAATTCCTTATTAGACTCTGGAGTACTCACAAAGATGGAGAGGGCACAAAGGCAAGTGTCAGAAATGCTCTAGTATCCTGGAAATTGCTTTAGTTCACATGGTTAAGCATCAGAGAATTTGACTGCAAGGCACAGAAGCACAGAGGAAAGCAGACTTGATCAGCCTTAATCCACCTTTTTTGTCAAGACCTCCACTGAAGACCCAGGGTCTTTTCCTCCTGAAACCACGGAGCTAGGACAAGGGTGCCAGCACTGGAGCTGATGTTTGCTGAGGCTGTTGATGGAGGATGCTCCCATCTTGAAGGCATCTAACAAGCAAGAAGAACACATTTTTCAGGCCCCTCTGGAGCTGCCTCTCTGCCTGCAAATCAGCTATGTCACCCCAGGCAACTGGGTGGTGTCTTGAAGAGCAGGGAAGGCAGAGACTTCATCAAAAAAGACACTGGGAGCCTTCCATCCACTTGGATCCTGTAGGTGTTTGGAGGTTTTACTACATGAGGAAAGGCTGTCTGCCATGAGCAGAGACTATGAATTCCTGCCTTGTGCAAAGCTGCCCCAATGGGATAGAACTTGCATGGCAGAGCTAATATGGCCACTGGGACTTACAAGTCATCCCAATAGGTCACTGCTCTGACACGACAGCAGGTGAGACTGTACCGTATGTCCCCAGCATGACAGCATGTCCCCAGAGTCCAAAAGCAACACTCCCATCGTGTGCTCAAGCAGCCCCAGCCTGGTGCTGCAATGCCCTCATGTTCCTATCCTTTATACAAGCTCTCCCTAGGGACAGACAAAGCTGCTTGTGCTGGTGTTGACACCTATTAACAGCGTGACTCAGGCACTACTGGGATATAATACAGTGGGTACCACACTGGCAGCCAAAGCTGCTGTGCAGGAGACTGCATCGATGTGCATTTTGCTAGCGCGCACAAGCTTATCCTGTCCATGCAGAGAGCATATGAGAGCCAGGCCTGCTGTATGAACCAGAAACCACCCAGCTGCCTTTAGCTCTGCTGAAAATCTACTGAAAAGCGCCGCTGTCTCCAGATAGTGCCACAGCCTTTGTCTCAGCCTGCAGAGACAGTAGCTATGCCGGGGAGAGGCACTGGTGTACAACCTTGTATGCAGAGCCAGGGGAAAGAGACTCAGAGTCACTGTAGCATGAGAAAGTAGCACTGCTTGATCCCCAGGGCCTTTGAACACCACTGTCAATCTCCATTTTGCACCCCCCTGCTCGGAAAGAGCATCAAAAGGTGGCAATTGCTACATAGGCAAAGAAGGAGGAATGGCTGAAAGCAGAGTGCTGAGGCTCCCAGTACCAGCAGGAGGAAAGGGAGAAGGGGTGTGCTGGGGACATAAACAGGAATGACTTTCAAAGGGAAACTGGCAGGATATTGTGCATGATTTTCCAGTTCTTCCTACCTATCCAGACTCCCTGTTCACTCAGTGATACTTAACAGCAGCCTCCTGGAAACACATTTTTGCACTGAATGCTGCTGCTTTCATATTTTCTGGGGTCACTGCAGCTGAATTGGGAATAGGAGGAAAGGAAAAGCACAACCACATCATGTTGCTGAGTCTGTGCTTAGTGCCCCAGGCAGGAGTAGTGTGCACAGGGAGGGGGAGCTCACTTTTAACTCTCCTGATGAAACTCCAGCTGGCTTTATTTCCCATTACACTGTTGCTCTGAAATGCCAGGCTGCGCACATGGATTTACTGCTGTGGGGTTACTCCTGCAGAAGACATTGCTACATAAATGTATTTATTTTAATGAGAATACAAGCAGTATGGAAGGATTTGTACTAAAACCCAGGGAGATGCAGAAGCTTATCTAAGAGGGAGAAGGCATAAGGATGACATGAATGTTTGCTGCTGAGTTTGGACTCAGGTGCTAGGCCATGCTTGTTTTTTCAGATCAGTATCAGGGTCTTCAGGATGGGATGGTCCACCTGAGCCCCAGCTTAGTGTAAGCAGCAGCAAAAGATCCAAGTGCTATCAAAACCAGACATGAATGCACTTGTGGGCGTCCACAGTTATTTGAAGATAATAGTTTGAATAAAGCTCCAGGACACAATGAAAAGTTACTTAATGCCAAGAAGATTATGATCTATTGGACAATGTGGCTCATTAAAGCAAAGGGCTGGCAAGCTATGGATAGTACTACATCTGCTGAAGCTGACCTTCCTAAAAAGAACTGTATCTAAAGGCAACACATCCTCTTTTGACAGCTCTTATAAACTGAGATGTGAAGTAGAGAATGGGGGTGAGTCATTATAACTTTTTTCCCCTTAGCAGATAAGAAAACTGAGGCACAAACATCCAATTAAATGGACATAATCAGTGCATTTCTGGCGTTAATGTGGAGACACCAAACTTCTCTTCCAGGCCATAAGCAGCTGTAGTTAATGACAAAGTGTTACTTACTGGCAATCAGCTAATGAGGGTAAAAGCTGAACTAATTTTCTGCTGCCTGAAAAGCTACTCTAGACCATGCTTTGCCCATCAGCTGAACTACTATTTGAAAAGAGGATGAAAGGGAAAAAAAAAAAAAAAAGAAAAAAGACATTTTGGCACCTCACTCTGCCTCCCTGCCAGGCCAGATTAGTGCAGGGGGACATTCTCTGGTGCAGACAAGCCCTAGTTCATTTTCCCTTGTTGGGCAGTCAATCAGCTGTGAGCTGAATTCTGGGCTCAGGGGCCCTGCTGTCCAGTCCTGCCTCCCACTGAGATCAGCTCAAATGACTTTATGCAAGAATGGAAATCCTGGTTCTCCCTTATGCTCAGCAGAATCTGGGCAACTCTGCTCTCTATAGAGGGCCAGGGACCATTTGCTGCTCCTCTTTTTGCCCACCTAGTGGCTTGGCCCCACTCAGCTACAGCATGGAGCAGGTCTAAATTACCCTCTTGCACTTTGAAGTGGCAGCTGGAGCTAACAGTCCTGGAGCAGTAAGCCAGCATGTATTGCTGCTGTGCATGAGTAACCAGCAGCCATTCTGGAGGAGGCTGTGTGCTACCGCTGGGCAAAATGATTCATCTGTATGTCACAGTCATGGTGGCAATAGCCCTGTAACAAAAGGCAGAGAGAGCTATGGGGTAATTTGTCATTATGGTCACTATCAGCCTTGGACTGATCAGCCTGGGTGATCACATCCCTAATGTATGCAGTAAAACCTCTCCATGGCACCACATATGGAAAGACACCAAGCTGGAGTCACTGATGATCTAGCCCTAGTGGGGACCCTGTACAAAGTGGTTTTGGGGTTACAGAGATGTTTAATAAAGTCTTCCACTGTGAGCTAGGATTGGAGCTTAGCCATCAGTGTTGCCCACCACACAGTAAAAAAACTTTGACTAGAACTGTGCTTTACCCTGCCCTGGCACAGCAGGTTCATGCTCCATGCTCTGGGACCAGAAATGCCAGGCTGAATGGATCTCACTCAAGATGAGCAGTTAAACGCCCTTTTATCCTGCAGCTCAGCTGCCTGGGGCAGAAACTTCTGAAAATTGCTGCTTCCAAAATTCACTTTTAAATCTGGTATTTCGATCAGTCCCAAGCCCTCACTTACAGCCCCCATCCCAGGGACTTGTCTGTGGCCAATTTATTACGGTCACATCAAACCAAATTTTTCATGACTTTTTCTGTCCAGCTACCAGCTACTGTCCTGATTAAGCCAACTCCCAGCATTTTGATAAAGCTCACTCCTTTGCAGACTCACCTCCCCACTGCCTCGATGCTGTCAATCAACTTCTACTGCTGGGTGCAATTAATTCCAATCTCCCTTTGCAGCTCCAGTTCACTGCGTGCAGGGAGAGCTATCACATTTCATGCTCTAAAGGGCTTAACACCCTTCTACACACAGATACATCCACACACTAGCACAGTGGCCAGCGGGGTGATTTGAAACAGACTGAAAGAATGGGAATTAAGCAGGTTTCCTCATAGACGAGGCCACCCTAAATCAGATTTAGAGGGTGCAAGGACAAAGCAAACATGAGCTGCTCCTGTGCAGCATGACATATGCTTGCCGTAACACACATAAGCCTCTTACCCAGGTCAGGGCTGTGTTCATCCCATAGCCCCTGTAGGTGAGGGCTACCTGAGCTCAGCATTTTCTCGCTTGTACCACTTGTAACTTGTTTTCCACGCCAGCAGCTGCTGCAGCAGCCTGGTAGTCCTTCCCCACATTAAAAGCTACCTGCCTTGTGTGGTAGAGAGGTGGCTGGGGGGCCACAAAGCAGAGGATAGCAAATACATTCAGTGTTTAGCTCTGTGGAGAGCATCCTCTGCCTGAGGGTCCAGGTGCAAGCACTGAGCTGGGGCAGGAGGGGTACATCCCACCACACAGCATGTCCAGGGATGGCTGTGCCAGCCCTGAGCCCAGGGAGCTACAGTGAGCCCAGGGATGGTTCTGCCGCCAACAAGTCCCTGTGGCTGGCTTGGCTGCTCGGTACAAGATTTCTGCCTCATCTGCAGGGGATTTGATGGCTTTGGGGAGGAAGCACAGAATGAATGGTAGAAAACGTATTTAATAAAAATGTGGAGCCATTTTCCATGTGCTTTCACCTGAGGCTATCCAAGTGCTGTGTGATCTTTGATACATTAAGCATCCTAGTACCAAACAGAGCTGACTACTCCCATTTGGACTTCATATACAGGGAAAACAAGGCACAACTCAGGCAAAGGGAGCAGCCGGAAACTGCAGGGAGTTGGGATGTGCCAGGGACGCTGGCTTTCCAGCAATCAAACCTGCCCTACTGAGCAACTCCAGAAGCTAGGAAATGCCCTTTACAAGGCGATCTCCATTTGGCTAACCAGCATTTTGCATGCCAAGCCAGTGAGGACACACAGGAGGCAGAGCAGAGGCAAGACTGGGGCTGGGCAGCCCCTGCTGGGTATATGCATAGGATGGAGATCAAGGAAAGGGGGTGATGGAGCTGCCTGTCAGAGTGTCCTGCTCCTGGCTGCTTCAAGTTTCCACTCAAAGCCAGGCTAACCCACCAGCCAGGGTGCCTGGAGGTGTGATGCTCAGACATCACCCATGCACTGCAGAGGGAGAGCTCTGGCCAAGGCCAGGCAATCACCAGGCAGCTAGGGAGGATAGGGGAAAATAATCTTTGATAGGAAAAAAACAGTCACTTTGGGGCACAGCAGAGATGGCCACTGCACAATGAAAATCACACGTTTTCTTTCACCTCCTGAATCTATGCAGAGCTCATTAGGAGGGTGGGTGATGGGTTTATCTGCACCCATCTTTCTGGGGGTTTAAAGCCAGAGACCAGTCTGCTACAGAGCCTGGGACTGGGAGCCAGCAGCGCCTTGACACCAAAACTCAATTCCTCTCTGCCTTCTGCAAGACTCTTCCAGCCAGCAACAAAGCTCCACAAATTCAGCACATTTCCCAGCAATGCCACCACCCTCTGGGCTGATGGCACAGAAAAGTATTTCTGGTACTGCTGCAAACAGCTCCCAGGTGGGAGGTGTGGTGGGTAAATCCTACAGGTCACTTTGGCTTATTCATTTTACAAATGTGCTCTCTCAGGTTAAGCTCGGCGAGAGCAAACACACTGTGTGACTGGCGTACAGGGCTTACTGCACCGCTCGCCTGTCCTGCATTAGCACAACATGTCTGGTGCACACGATGCTGCAAGATCAAGTCAATAACTACTACTGTTATTATCTTTATTAATCAATAATAATATCCTTATTTCCTCATGTGGGGCTTCCCAGCACATCTTTCCTTATTTATCTGCTGTCTTATTTATGTCCCGAGCTTGCAATTAGATCTGGGTGAGCGGCTGCCAGCACCGACCCTGCCTCACTCTCACAGACAAGTCCCTTTCAGAGCAGGGATGATCTGACCGACTTCAATCAGCCCACCAGTGAGGAGGGAGCCTCATGGAGCTGGGGCCAAAGCTGTCAGCTCCTCTAGGCAGCTCTGTCTGAGCTGAAAGGGTTCTAAGTACCTAACGTCGCTCCAGGGAGACACAGGTATCTGCTGCAGCTGTAAAAATACATAAAATGAGGCAAGGTTAATAGTGGCTATCTTGGGCATGTGTGCATGTCTCCTTTGTTCATACTGTCTGAGGGCTGTGTAATTGTCAGTGCCTTTACCTTGATAAGTCTCCCTAGGAAAGAGGAGCAGCATAGTGTCCCCAGCGCCCAGGAGGGAGCTGGTTTGTGGGCAGAGACTCACTGGAGGATGCATGGGAGGTCTCCAGCAGAGCAGGGATTTATATCAGTCTTCCAAGTGTCAGGCAAGAGGTTTCATCTGGGCACTATCCTTGCCTCCTTTAACCAGCCGGTATGCCCCTCCCCAGCTTCATCCATTCATCCTCTTTATAATGCAACCTGTTGGTCCTACCCTGCCTGGCAACACCCCTTCAAAAACCACAGCAAATTCCTGAGCTAAGCCACATTCTAGCAGTGAGAAGCAACCTCGCCACAAGAGTGCTACCTCACCACAAGAGTGCTCCTGTTCTCTGAGAGAACAAAACTCGTATTGCCTAATTGCTCCTGGCAGCGCACTCTGCCGTAATGAAGGTAGGAGCACAGTGGCTACTCCTTTGCAGCAAGCCTCAAAATCCATCCTTTTGTGCAAAAAGCACAATGCAAGGCTGTTGGCTGCCTCAAGTTGCTCATGCTGTGGACAGCAGTGCCTGCTTTTGAGCTGAAATCTGCCTTGCACA
Source organism: Psittacus erithacus (assembly GCA_009867235.2). Classification (NCBI taxonomy): domain Eukaryota; kingdom Metazoa; phylum Chordata; class Aves; order Psittaciformes; family Psittacidae; genus Psittacus; species Psittacus erithacus. The sequence goes on from WYDI02035252.1 coordinate 27,933, forward strand.
CATACCCAGCTCTGAGCACTGGGAGCAGGCTTGTCTTGCTTTATCTTTAATTCTATGAAAAGCTTAAAATACATTGAGCTAGAATTTACACCTTGGAAAGGCTTTTTCATAGTCCCACTGGACTCTTTGTTTCACGTGCCCAGTGGGCTTTGCAATAGTTAATTTTGCCTCCCAGCTCCTGGGAGAGAGGAAGGAATGGAGGGATAAAGGGAGGTGTTACTATTTGCGGTTTGCTGAATAGGGTGGTGAGGTGGATGGCTGAGAAATGGAGTCTGTGGTCTGACAGTGCTTCTAAAAAGCATTACCACACTTTCTTCCTTCTCACCCACCGGCACAGTGACATTTCACACTTCTGCTTGGATCTGGCTCTCTGGGGATCTCTTAGCCATTCCCCAATGTCTCTGCTTTCACAGCAGCTTGAGAAAGAGTCAAAGCCCATGGCACACTCAGGAAAATGGTTCCTCTGCATATCAGTGGTCTGGTACCAAACCCTATGTGGAGGCTGGGAAAGCTGCCGCTGTCCAAGAACAGAGAGGCTGGTTGTGGCACCTAATCCAAACTCAGATAGTGCAGGAGAATGGGAGGGAGACTTTAAAAGAGGAAATTAATAGCAATTTGAAGGAGTATGAATCATCTATTTCACACTTCTGGAGGCTTAAGGCCTGACTTTGCTTAAATAAAAGGACTTTGTGGATACAAAATGAAATGTGTCTCAAGTACACTGGACTTATGGGCAGGCTACCAACCAGATGAGATTTCCTGGCCAGGGATGCTGATGGTCTGTTCCCAGCAAAAGCAGGTGGGGAAGAAACCCCCTTTCTGCTGATGATGGGTATGCTCAGGAGATAGAGGGGCTGCCTGTGATGGCCACACCTGGCCAGGTGATGCTGCCTTATCAGAGCTGTCCTGTTCTCCTGGCTCCTCTGCTGGGGCAGGCAGGCTACATTTTAGCACCACTTTCTCCCTTGGCAGACCAAGACCAGATTTAAAACCTTTTCACCTGCTTCCTTGAGGGAGAAAATAAGCAGCATTTCAAAGTACACTTCAAGTGACCGCACTAAAGCCTTTTGGTAGCTGAACATCACAGACAGAAACCAGCATCCACAGGCAAACAGGGAAGGTATTTTCCCTTGACAGAAGGTGCTCCAGTGAGGCAGGGATATGTATCATTTTTTTTTTTCTTTTTCTCTTTCACTTTGAACATCAGAAATTAAATCCATTAAGCAGTGACTGAGCAGGCGGCACTGAAAACAAACACCAAATTAAGCACACCTACTCTATGGGAGCGGTTCTGCCTGCTTTCTCCTCCTACACCCCAGCCAGGGAGAAAGTTGAAGAGGAAGGGAGGACACTTGGAGGGACCACTGCTGGAGGCTGGGCTGGGAAAGCCACTGGGAGAGCAGGGCATGGAGGATATGCATGTGATGGGGATGTGCCAGAGGAGAAAGAGCCCTGTGTGAGAACAGTCACAAGTGCGTTGGCAGTACTGAGCCTGGAAATGGGGGTGTAAGAGAGGTGCTGCTAAGTGCAGCTCTGAGGTGAGAGTCACTGGGGATGGGGTTCTGGGATGCATGAGCAAGACAGGCTGGAAATAATACTGAAAATAAAGGGCTTGCTGACCAGGAGAGCAGGGGTCTGGTGTTAGAATCATAGAACAGTTAGGGTTGAAAAGCACCTTAAGATCATCCAGTTCCAACCCCCTTATCATGGTCAGGGGCACCTTACACTAGACCAGGTTGCTCAAAGCCCCGTTCAACCTGGCCTTGGACGCTGCCAGGAATGGAGCCGCCACAACTTCCTTGGGCAACCTGTGCCAGTGCCTCACCACCCTCACAGTAAGAACTTCTTCCTTATATCTAACCTAAATCTCCCCTGTTTAAGTTTGGAAAATGTTGAAATGTTACACTGGAGGGACCTGGGGTAACCTGCAGTAAACCAGGTTGGTCATGTAAACGCTTTTTCCTTTCTGGCTGCTTTCCCCTGAATGGGGAACTGAATGGGCACCCATCTCTGCATGCATAAAAATCTTCTTCTCTGCCAAATGCTTTCTCCAGAACAAGAAGTGTTCAAATCCTATGAGTGCAACCACGTCAGTCCCTGCGCTCTGTGGTTTTCATAAGGTAGCAGAATTTAGGTTGGGAAAAGTCTCTGGATTTTCTTATCCAACATCCTGCTCAAACCAGGCCTAGCTTCAAGGTTGCTTGGGGCTTCGTTTAGCTGAACCTTGAAGATCCCTGAAGACTCAGATTCTACCATATCTCTGAGTCACGGTCTCACAGCTGCACTGCCTTCACTGTGAAAGTTTGTTTCTGTATATTCAACAAGCATTTCCCTTGATGGAACTTGTGCCATTGCCTCTTGTCCTTTTCTGTGCCTTTGGCTCTGGTCTCTATAATCTAATCTGACTTTAAGTAGTGGAAGGCAGCAGATTTCCCCTTTCATCTTCTTGCTGCAAGACTGAACAAGCCCAACTCCCTACACGTCTCCTCACACATTATGTGCTTCTGCCTCTTTACCATTTTAGCAGCCCCCACTGGACTAGCCTGGATGACCAACTTCTCTTTTGTCTTGGGGGGTCTTTAGGTGCTAAGAAGCAAAGCTCTGACACTGCAGACTGGAACTGCCTCATCTAGCCCTAGTACAGCCTTTCCTCCCAGGTTGCCAGAAGACACTGCATCTGTGACATGGGAATGAGTAGTGTCATTTGGGAAAAACTGCAAAGCATATGAGAACAAAAATGGCATGGCTCCATGCCTGAAAGTGCCACTAGTTTTCTTTTTCCTTTTACAAAGATGAAACGGACTCCCTGCTGGGACAGATATTCAGATGTCAGGCAGGGAGATTCTTTTCTTGAAGAGCTGAACCCGAAGTTTGCTTTATCTCACTGGGCAGAATTTTGAATAATCCCCTTGAAATTGCTGAGGTATATCTTCAAATGCCTTATACTTAATTGTTGCTAGATAGGAGTTACTAAATTTGTAGAATCAGGATGCAATTCCACACACAGCTTATGCTTAAGTCTGTGCTGCCATCTCCCACTTCCCCTTGCCCTCATGGGTGTGCTGCCCTGCCCCTCCACCGGTGCTGTGCTAGTGACTGGGTAGTCAAACTGGGGTACTGATCCTACTGAAAGCCAATAAAAGATGTAAAAGTTGGTTCTTATTGGATCCAGTCCCTGGCTGCATGGTCACTGATGCTAGAGCTTGGAAAGGGTGGAAATGCAGAGCTGAGGTTGCAGTTCACTATAGCTGTATGAGCTTATATTGGCTCAGCTTGCTCATGAACACACACCACCAAGAGACTGGAAAGTCATTCTTACACTGAGGGAAGGCTGCAGAATAGGCTTTTGCCTTTCTTCCTTCCTCACCCACCACCTCCTCACCTTCAACTTCAGTAACACCTATTTTTTCCCCTTTGGAATGTCCCTGCTGCTCCTAGCTCTGCTGCTGAGCAGGAAGACACCATACTGGGATGACAGACTTTCTGAACTGACTTTAGCCTGACTTTGCTCACCGTGTATGTTTTGCCTTACAGCACTGCATGTCTTGTTCCATGTAGCCGTTCCCAGCCATCCCCACTCCTCACCCAGCACAGCCCTATCAATCCTCCAAAGCCCCCAGCAAGGTGTCAGTCTTCATTAGCAGAGGAGTATGGGGGTTTTGCTGATTTCCCAAGTAGTCTGTGTGAATATGCAGTTCTATGGAGTAAAGGTACTCCAGGACTTCCCTCAGTGTTGCAGGCTGGGGGTGTCATGCTGGCATCCCCAGTATCAGCTGGGGTAAGGGCTCCTTGAGGTCTGCCCTTCTGAGCATTTTCTCTCTGGACAGATGCACAGAAATATCTATCTCCATCCCCATCCTATGGTCTGGCCCAGCTCCCTCTCTAGAGGGGATCTCTGACCTAGAAGTTTCAAGATCTAACTCTTCTTAATTATAAATATCCAGGCATGTTAGAGGGAGATGCATCCCTCTTAATCCTTCCAGACAGTATTAACTAGACAATTCAGGAATAAATTAATTAAGCAAAATTAAAAAACAGGCTGAATACCTGGGAAAATGTCTTGACACTGAATTGCCTTATGATAATCTCTCAGGGACTTGGGGAAGGCTGTGGTACTCCTGGCATTTGGAAGCAAGTGTGGAAAAGCAACAGAGAAAGCAATGGGAGAGGTGTGTTGGTGCTGGAAGGTACAAATTAGAAAGGAAAAAAGCAGCCTTCAGTATCTGTGATACTGCTGAAAGGTTAGATTCAGCCAGCTCAGATTTTGAAAAATCCCAATAATGTAAATTCCTTAAGTACAAGCCAAGCCTATGAATGACATAAATCTCTTAGTCATTTTGCCAGTGATTTCCTTCTAATCTCATCCTTCCTCAATGATGCTGCTCAGAAACACTGCATAAATGGGCTTGCTGCTTAGAGCACTCACTCATGCCACCCACTCTGACCCCAGGATTAGAGAAGTCCCCTGAATTAAGGCTGTTGCTATTTTGAGTCCAGGGTGAACCACCCAAGCAAGGGCTCAAGGGAACATTCAAGCAATTGCAAGAGAGAGAGAAAAGGAGAAGGGGGGGCAAACAGGAGACCATCACCACTAGGGAAGACCATGTCCCACACTGCTGTTGAACTGTACTTGAAGTGCTTAACAACCAGAAATGACCCAATAATAAGGAATTATCAACATATTCATGGGAAAGTAACAGTAATGCAAAGGCCAACTAGGCTAACTTTTTAAAAAACAAAAATTACATCAAACTGATGGTGGCATTTCCAGAGATGCCATGTGCCTTGCTCCTCAGCAGACACCTCCTTCTGTTGAGTGGGCTCAGAAGCTTGAAATTCAGACCCAAGGTTTGCTGAACACCCTGCTCAAGGTTAGAATGTTTGGGAACCAGAAAAAGATCCCCTGAGCTCTGATGCCCAAGAAGTGTAGTGGAGCCATTTACCCCCAAAACATCAGCTCAGTTTTCAGACAGACTTCAGGTTGCTTTATGAAGGTGAAAAGATCATTCTGGGTGCCAGAAAAAGGAAAGCCATGCCTGTTCATCCAAGTTACACCTGAGACCACCAACCACCATTTGCCTTTTGCTTACTGTTCCCTTGTAGCCCAGAGACACACACACGAGAACTGTTCTCAGCACTGCTTAGGTAACACATACTGTAATAAACTATGTAATCCCTTAAAATACAAGAGCTTTCCTCATAATCCACACTTGTATAAACCCTGGAAAATACTTCATACATTCTTATCACACCAACAGGAAATAGTTTAAAAGTCTCTGACAGACACATGAATTTTCAGAACTGCCTGTCACATTTACCACGTCAGTCCCCAAGAATTGCTCCCTCTCACTGTTTCTCTGTGGAAACCCTCCCTGATGATGCTCTCCCCTCCCCACAGGAGAGTTTCCAGCAGCAATTCCAGTCAGATACTGGAAAAGGAAAAACAGTGACCCCCTCAAAAGCCTTTTGTTGTTAGCAGCATCAGACTGGACTTCCAGTGTCTTGCCAGGAGAACAGTGTCCTCATGCAGTTTCTACCCAGATCTACAGAACAGCCTCTCTGGGCTTTGGTTAATTAAAATACAGTACATCTTGCATAACTTTTGAACTCTTTCTGTAAGAGACATGCAAGGCTGCAGGCTGTCCATCACGGTCTGCATGTCCCCTGCGCCAAGGCTGTAGTTTTCTATTTGACTGTAAATCATCCACTTTAATTACACGTAAGACAATTTTTATTGGGTTTTAGTGAGCCATTTTTCTCTCAGTAATTAGTAGTTGTCAGTTCAACTAAGCCCAGTGCTGGTGTAACCCAGTGACTTCAAGGATGTGCTTAAAATCTCTCTTCTCCCACACAGAAGCTCATCACAAACAATATTGCTCTTCCTGTCTTGTCCACTGAAGCTGTGATTATCTCGAAAACCCCCAGCTAGGCCAGCAATGAGGAACACTTGCTGTCTGAGCATAGAAGGGACTGCCCAACAGGAGCACTTGGCCAAGAAAAGGCAGCTCACCTCCTTGACCCCATTTCATTGCTATATGCTTCAAATCCTGGCTGTGTCTGCATTGCTATAAAAATGTCATACAGTCTCTAACACTCATTTTTGCTCCGTGCTTCAGCATGGCCTTACTTGGCAACTTCTCCCATCTGTTTACTACTCTTCAATGTTGTGCGTGCATTTCCAAATTGCTGTTTACTTACAATAATGTGAACACTCAGCATTTGCAGAGCATGTAGCTTTGCAGTGGCTTAGGTGTTTTATAGTTGAGCAAGGACCCCTTACAGCTCTCCTAGGAGGAAGTGAAGCTTTCTAGTCCTGCTTTATGGTGGCATGAAAGAGCCCTACATTTCACTGCAGGTGAATCCAGGTCCAGACAGACTATATCTAGATGCAGCAGCACTATGTGCACTGGGTATCTGTATTCCCATATAATCGATGGAGGTGCAGTCAGTGTTGACAGTGAAGCCCTGGGAATGAGTCAGCTGAGCAAATGTAGGTGTCTAGCCCTCCTGTTCCACTGACTGTATTGACTAGGGGCACAATTACCTACCTCGAGATGTTTTCTGCTAAGAAATCATTGTGTGGGCATGAGTCAAGCTCCTGATCTCCTGATTTTTCACTGCCTAGACCCCAGTCCACATGCAGACACCTATGTTGCGACACTTGCATTGAGGTGTCTGAAGTCCAGAGCTGTGTCCCCCCTCAATGATATGCCCAAGATCATGTCTTGTTTATAAAGCTCAGAGGAGAAGCAGAGATCCTTGGGTTGCTGCTCATCTGCTTGAACTGGAAGAGGAACTTCCTCCACTTAAGCTGTCACCATGGAGGAACTACTCTAAGTGTGTCCTTTTAAAGCCAGTAAGCAACCCTCCACCTGGATTGGGAACCTATTTATTATCCAGCAAGGCCCACCACTGTTTCACAGTCACAGTCCTGACATCCCAAGGTCAGAAAGTGCTCAAGGTTAAATCAAGCCTAAGTTATGAAACTTGCTCATATCTTGGACCTTTCCAGGTCATCCTGCTTTCATGAGCTGGTAAACCTCATAGCTGACCAACCAGGTCAGCTTTTCCAGTGGGTGGACACAGACCACTGGTATGGAGACCAAAAAAACAAATGACAAACCTTCCTGATTCAGCCCAGCCATGATACCGTGCAAATCACCACGCTGTACTGGACATGCCATGCACAAGCTACTGAGAAAAACAGCCAGTGTGAATTCGTGAGTACAAATGCACCAGTAACGGCAAAGAGTAGTCACCTTTCAAAGGACCACTTTCTATGCAGAAACGTCTGCGGCTGGGGAAGCTCTTGGCTGGTGTGCTGTGTCTCCAACCCTGCACTGAGCTCAGCAAAGACTTCCAGGAAAATGCCTTGCAGCAGCTTGAAATTCTGCTGCATCTGCCCAACAGCCCAGATGTGCACCATGACACCAAGTTGCCCTCTGTAGGAACAGCTGACCCATAAGCGACCACTTAATCTGCTTCTCTATCCAATTTGGCTCAGCCAGGTGGCATTTGCCTTCCAGCATGCTGCCGCAAATGTACACAGCCAATCCCTGCCTAAGTGAGTGCTGGAATCAGCACATGCTGAGGCAGTGGATGATGGCCGGCTGCTGCCTGGAAATCATGCTGAACTTTCAAAGACAGAGGGGTCAGGAAATGTGTTAGTGGAAGCCAAGGTCCCTGACCTCCATGGTCCTCCAACCACCTCATGAAAGTGCTGGAGGGTGTGCAGTCCAGGAATGGAACATTGAAGACATCTACCTCCAAGGCTGCTGTGCGCATTTTCAGGAGGGAAGAAAAACAGCTCAAGGCAATATAGACACAGTGATTCAAAAGGAAACAGACTAAAGACAGTCACATGAGTGCAGCCATGTCCCAGCAGTTATACTATATGCATTTATAGATAACTGCCAAAAATTCCTCCCTACCCTTTGACAGGGTAAATTATGGGAAGAGCTGTTATCCATGCTGCAGCCTACCCATTACACCTAAAGCTGCGTCAGAAGGTTACCAAACAGTGTCCACCAGGAGGACTCATGAGTTTCATCTCACCCCTGGGGGCCAAGTACCACAGGGCAGTTTGAGAAAGGAGACTTAGGAGGTGCATATTTGTTCCAGACGTGATTAAGGCAGGATAAATGGCAGGGAACTGGATGGTTTCTCAATCTCCATGTGTTTGTACAGCCCCTTTTTGACTTATGAGTATCTCCAGCATACAAAAAGCTAAGTGCTTTAGGGGCATTTACATAGGGGTAAAGACCTTGGCCAGTACTGATGGCTGGTAAGTGTGTGAAAGTGCAAAACAGCTGTCAGTGGAAGTGGGTTTTGAACTCTAGGTTGTTTCATTTCCAGCTGAGCAAATTTTCTCCTTATTTTACAGGATACAGAGAGAACATACTCTCTTGTGCCTAAGCACCACTCCTTGTTTCTGAAATACAACTGAACAAATAGCCTAATCAGGCCAAAATGCAGAGCATGCTAAAAAACTGGGAACATTCAGAGTGCAGTTAGAGAAGGTGGAAATCACCCCTGTAGCCTCCGGAGGGCTGGTATTGCTGCTCCATTCAGAGCACTCAGGGGTAGAAGATTATCTAAGATGTCCCTCATATGTGAAAAATCATGGCAGTCAGGTGAACTTCCTAACAACTGGAAGAAGGGAAATATAACCCCCGTTTTCAAGAAGGGGAAAATGGATGACCCGAGGAATTACAGACCAGTCAGTCTCACCTATGTGCCTGGCAAAACCTTGGAGCAGATTCTCCTGGAAGGCATGCTAAGTCACATGAAAAACAACAAGGTGGTTGATGACAGCCAGCATGGCCTCACTAAGGAGAAATCCTGCCTGACCAATTTGGTGGCCTTCTATGATGGGGCTACGGAACTGATGGACAGGGGTAGAGCAGTTGA
>WYDI02035253.1:0-38842 GCA_009867235.2 Psittacus erithacus
CGCCTCCCCGAGGCTCGGGGGCGGGCCCCCCCGGGCCGGGGCGGGAACACCCGCAGGCACAGGACGGTAGGCAAGCTGTCCCCCCCCCCCCCCCCCCCCCCAAAAAAAAAAAAAACACGAGACAAGAGATTAAAAATAACTCCTAGTGTTATTACGAACTGTTTCCAATAGGTTTGCGAGGTGGCAGTAACACACACGATTAGTCTGGCTTCAAACGACAAAGTTCTGCTTTTCTGACAAAAGGCTCAAAGAATTCAGCTAACTTCAAGATATCTTCGAAAGTTAGTTTTCCTGGGCAAAAGTGACAAAGGATGGGTTTACAAAACCCTCTCATGCCTGCCAGCCAAAGTCCAGTGTTATCTGTCAGAGCACCTAGGCAGCAGCTGGTACCCATCCACTATCTTTTACACTGCTCTCTTGGCGCCAGAGTTAAGAATCCCTCCCCCATGCACAAATTTAAATATCACACCTCACCCTTTACAGCTGGAAATTGTTCTTAGTCTGTCTTGAAACTGCTGGTGGTCATTCAGCCCTCTGCAGCGTTAGTCCACCCCAGCTTTCACTTTAAAATAAATCTCTTGTCTGCAGCAGCAATTTCAAAACAAGACTGTGAAAACAGTTCCGAGTGTGATATATCCTATGCACCCATTTAAATACAGGTGACAAACTGACACTTAAGTTATTAAAACTTGTGCTACAGATCAACCATTTCACTGCTGAGCAAAGCAATAAAAGAATGGCATTATCTTAACATTCCCAGTATACCGAGTTCCTAAGAAGCAGAGAAGACGAGTATTTCTCTTTTTTGAATCATCTATGCTCCTGGACTTCACAACATCCTTCTGTCATCAAGTTTGTACATTATATGAAATATCCTTTAATAGAAGTTGTTCTACTGTTCTTACACTGTTGATGCATAAAGAGTGAACACAAATGACAGCTTACAATCTTCTTGCTAAAGCAAACTCCACTTTAATCACCTCATGAAGAAAAAGAAGGGAAAACAGAAGAGGGAGTCCCACTTGAAAACAAAAAGATTTGGTTAATTTAAAAAATAGAAATAATTAAAAAGTCAACATCATGTATGGTTCAGTGCTTAAACAGGAAACAAACGTCTCGTCAGTCAGTAAAACACTACCTTAAACAGAACGCTTACTTTAAAATATTGAAAAACATCGCTGGGGAAAACAACCCAAATATGGAAGCCAGAGAACACAGACAGGATCTTATTCATCAACTTGAAGATGGCAGGGGGAATTCTGCGAATCTCAACCTCAACACCTAGTACAAGATGTGCAGCACTCATAATAAACATATGAAAAATTAAGTATTAGGAGATGGGGAAAAACTCCTGCACATTAAGAAAAACACACAAGTATTCCTACTTAAAAAAAATAAAATAAAATAAAAAAGTAGGTTTCTCGTTTATCTCAAAACTGTACAGAAGTTTGTCAACAGAGACAGATGATGTTGGGAAACCTCTTCAATTTGAATCACTACATCCTCCCATCTTCTACTAGGGGCAACTCAGAGAAACCTTTACCCTTATGTAAGGGAAAAGGGTGCTTTTTGGTAAGAAATGGAACAGACCTGTTTTAACTAGCTCTTTCAAGATGAGGAAGAGCCTAGTTTAGTCCAAATGGGGTGGGGTTTTTCTGTTTGTTTGCTGGGGTATCTGGGGGGTTAGTTCATGGATTTTTTTTTTTAACTTTAGCATAGGGACTGTGAAGGAAATAATTTTGGCTTTATCGTGGGAGGTGTCCCTGCCCATGGCAGGGGGGTTGGAACTAGATGATCTTAAGGTCCTTTCCAACCCTAACTATTCTATTATTCTATTCTATGATTCTATTCTATGACACTGAATTTCATTTTCTTGGTTTATGCTTTGAAGCATCACTGATTTTAGTGTTAAAATGTATATTTTAGCTAACAAGTTTCATGAATCAGATATTCTGGAAAAGGTTATGACATATTTGCAATCACATGCAGAAGAAAGGGACGTCTCTCATTTTAACATAAGAATATATATATATATATGAACTTTATAAGAGAACATTAACAGTGGCTTCAGACCTGTCTCTTTTCGTGACCAAAGCCTTAACATGCGCCCTTGGTGGATATTTGTAAATATCCAGCTGTCAGCAGATGACTTAAGAATAATGCTTCCACAAAGTCTGCCTTTGATCTTTCTCTTAATCATCATGAAAAATACCACTGTATTACCTGAAATACTGGAACATGCCTCGTAATCACATCAAGCTGAACCAAAACTTTCTATTATTTTTGGCACACAGCACTAAGTTTCCTGCTCATGTACACAGATGACATTCTCTTTTGGACTGCCACCTTGTGCCTACTGGCTGTGCCATCTTACCTGTTTGTATCCTTTCAGATAACTCCAACAAAAATAACCCTTCCTGACCTGTTGCTTTGATCACATTCACTTTTATTGCATTCTTTGTTGTGTCGAACTCCAGTTCTTTGGCTTTGATTGCATATCCTTTCACTGTTCCCATCTCAGGGAAGAGGAGTAAGTTTCCCCCCCAGAGGACTACAGCGCCTGTCTCCATCCTCAGCTTCTGAAATCATCAAATACTTTCATGCTATCTCCTATTTTGTCTCATGTATCTGAAAGCAGTTCAAAAATCCATTAAGCTTCTGCATTTTTCTAAGTAATTCTTTACAGCTTTCTTCACTGTCTTTTTACTATTATTTTTATACATACCACAGCAATTAAGGAAGTTTTTAATTAAGAACTGTTGTGTTGACTAGTATGTTCACATCACACCTCAGTAGCAAATTCTACCCATCTGTTTCTGGTCTAATACATGCTCTCTGCAGGTTCTTGGTTCTGATGCTATCCTTTTGGTTTTTATACAGCTCTAACCAGAGCAGGGACCCTTGACATTAGAGCAAAAGCACAGGGGGAAAAAAGCCCACCAACTTCTTCTTCAGTTATTATTCCATACTCATTACTGTAGACAAATTTAAAAATCCAGTCCTCCTATTTTAAATTGAGATAATTAAGCTAGTAAAGTAGGGCTAAAAGCTACTCAGCACCTGGATTCATAACAGTACCACAATGTTACAAACACCACGAATTTATGGTGAGGCCAGTAAAACTTCACATACAACTCTTAAGTTTAACTCATCTAAGTGTCCATTAACTGTAGTGCTGAAAGAGCTCATACTAGTATTACAAAAGTTTGAACTGATCTGCAGATAAATTGGTTTATTCCCCCGGGGGGGGGAAAAAAAAAAAGAAAAAAAAAGAAAAAAAACCCTGTATTTTAATTGAAATATTTATGAAATCTTACCAAGAAAGCAGTTTTGTTTCATGTTTGCAGTTACAAAGAAATGTCAGCTGAGACCTCAGGTAAGGACAGAGGAGAAAGAAAATGCTGAGGAAACAGTTCCAGTCCAGAGAGGAGTATTGTACACCTCCAGCATTGCTTACTCCCACCCCCAAGAGCATAATTCAATATAAGCTTCACTTGCTGCTTCCCCCAGGGACCTTAAAGATCATCTAGTTCCAACCTACTTGCTATGAGCTACCTTCCACTAGACCAGGTTGCTCAAAGCCCCATCGAACCTGGCCTTGAACTGTTCCTGGGATGGGGCAGCCACAGCTTCTCTGGGCAACCTGTGCCAGTGTCTCACCACCCTCACAGTAAATTTCTTCCTAGTATCTGATCTAAACCTCCCCTGTCAGTTTAAGGCCATTCCCCCTTGTCCAGTCACTACATGCTCTTGTAAAAAGTCCCTCTCCAGATTTCTTGTAGCCCCTTTTTAGGTACTGGAAGGCTACAAGGTCTCCCTGGAGCCTTCTCCAGGCTGAACAAATCAAGCTCTCTCAATTTGTCTTTCCAGTCACTAGTGGTGTCACTCAGGGCTTGGCGTTAGAGTTAGCATTGCTTAATACATTCAGTGTTGATCTGGACAAGGGGATTGAGTGTACCCTCATTAAATTTGCGGATGACACCAAGTTGGCCAGAAGTGCTGATCTGCTGAAAGACAGAAAGGGTCCACATAGGGATCTGGACAGGCCACATCAATGGGCTGTAGCCAATGGTATGAGGTTCAACAAGGCAAAGTGCTGGGTCCTGCATCTGGGTCACAACAACCCCATGAAACACTACAGGCTTGGAGAAGAGTGCCTGAAAAGTTGCTCAGCAAAAAAGAACCTGGGGGACTTGACTGACAGCTGCTTAACATGAGCCAGCTTGTGCCCAGGCAGCCAGCAGCTGACAGTAGTACCCACTCTTCATGCTGGGCAGTGACTGCTCCAAGTCATTTCCAATAGCCAACCCATGCTCTGCCACCCTCAACCACAGGAAACACATGCCAACAGAGTTACAGCAACTGGCTCCTACTCCCCACAAGCTCCCTCGGCTGCAAGAGAAGCCCCCCATGCAGGGTAAAGGTGTCCTGCCCTGCCATCAAGGTACGTTGCTCGCCGCTTTACGCTACTGCCTTCCCCTTACAGTGACACAGAAAAGGTTTTTACAACACAGGAGTTGCATCCTGCCTGCACAGAAAGAGCTCAGGCTCTTCACAGCAATTCCAAGTTCAAAAATTCACTTTGGAGTACTATACCCAGGATGTAATTGCACATGTATTTTCATACAGGTTTTATTTATTTAATAATTTATACTTTGAGCATAGCTGAGCATTCAGCCATTTACTTTGAGAAGTACTTCTCCTTGCTGCTAGGTACGCTGTTTCCATGGAGACTTCCTCAGATACTCAAGGATGAACACCCTTAATCTCCTGTTTTCTTTTCATTAATATCACTTGTCTTCCTTCCAGGGTTGCTAACTCGGGCCTGTAGAATGAAGACTTTAGCAGAAAGAACATCTAAGAAGGAATGCCCAGCAGAGGAGACTGCAGCAACGAGCAACTTCTACAAAATAGTAGCATGTAACACAAAGAACGTATCTGTTGTGTAACTGGAAGAAATACGGTTCTGCAGCCTCATCTTAATATAAAAAAAATCTATGCTATCAGTTCAGCATCATCAGTATTGAAAAACACCACACTTCTGCAGATAGTTAAAAATTCTTCTTTGAAGAATCCACAAAAGGTCAGCACAATTTTGGTCATCTCTAAACACAGAATGGGGGTGTATGTCTTCTTTTCTTTACATGCCACAAAGGGACAGTTGTTCACACTTTACAAACTCAAATACAAGTTCCATCATGACTAGAGACGTGAGTTAATTTCCCTTAGTCTGTATCTGATGTTCAAAGCATTTTTACTTCATCAGAACAAATGATGCCCCAAAAGACCCTGCAATCAGAAACTTGCTTTTTCAACAAGACAACCAGGCACCACCTTAGTAAGTTAGCAGGTAAGTCAGTAAGTGCATACATAGACATTCTTACTGTAAAGGGTTTCACTCACACCTTCTCTCCCTATTCCTCATGCCCTTGCAATTTGGGAAGCATTTACTCTTAACTCTGCAGTCGATGCCCAGCTTCTCAGTTTTTTGTCGGTGGGTAAAACACATTGAAAACCATTCCTGAGAAATATGAACCACATGACTTGCACCTAAGCAGAAGGTACCTGATGCTTCAGCCTCCTGCAAATGAACCAATAAAGCATTTAGAGCGTTCCAGATTTTAGCTGTCTTCTTTTCCCCAAGCAGGTTGGGGCACCCTAATAAAACATCAAAAAAAGATTAAGACCCTCTCTTCACCTTCCCCCTTAGGAAAAAAAAAAAAAAGTTCTCTATTGATTCACTAAGTGCTGAACTGTGAATCTCAGAAATGTCTCAGTTTTGCCTTGCAATTGTATGTGTGAGTCCCACCTCTACAAGCTCCAAGGTAACAAGTAACAAGCTGGAGCCACATTCTGCTTAGAACAGTTAAAAACTGAAAAAATTATGCCTCCCTGAACATACCCAGTAAGACAGAAAAACCCAGGTTATAGCATCCGTCAGTTCTAGACCCTATCTTACAATGGTGTGCCACTTCTAGACATACAGTCTTACAAACTGAACTAGAAGGTGCCTATGTTCTGTCTTCTTTTGTGGCCCTGCAGCCCTCCACAAAGAGTAGTTTGCCCGAAGTGTGGTTTCAGTCCTCACAGAAAAACTCTACCCAGAGATACCACCATTGGTGGTGGTGTTTTCCTTTAGCTCTCATGTTCTTCAATGTGCAGTTTATTGTCCACAGAAGGAAACTGGAAATGATCCTGCCACAGCTCTCAAATTTAATTCTCTGCTGATTTCTGCCTTTAGGGAATCAACTCTTTATTTCTTAACTTTCCTCCACTGAGTTCTAGCTCCCATTCCATGCAATGTAATCAGGCAGTTATGGATGCCTGCTTCCCTGGAATTAAATCCAGATTTTAGCAATTAAAGAATCAGAACCAACCTAGGCACTTCTAGAAGTCAGTAAGGGCTTAAGTAATCACTCCCAGCCACTTAATTTTAAATCATTAGTAACTACATGCTGCCAGTGTTGAGCAGGTGACCTACCTCACCATTAGGTCCCACCTGAATCAAAAAACTGAGTGAAAGAAAGCCTAGCAGATCTTGAGTTCAGACAAAAAGCAGTAATTTGGTCACATTTTAAGTAAATGAGTGTCAAAGAAAATGAATGCAGCACCCTGATTTTCTTTCATTCCATTCACACATGCAAGATGCAAATGACTGGCTGCTTGATACAGGTTGAAATTTTCCATACTTTTTCCAAGGGAACATGCGCAATATTGATGTATTTTTAAAGTGACAGGGCTACACAATAGTTTGAGGTTATCTCAACATGTACTGTGTAGTTGTAGCAACCTCAACCTACCAAGTAGGGCACTGGAAGGAAGGAGTACTGCTCAAATCTCCTACAGATGACCAAGCATTTAAAGTGCTAGTGCCAATTTCTTCGTGAATTATAAATACACAAAATACAGCCACAACTTCCTATTAAATGCTGCTGAATCTCCTCCCTAACTACATCACATGCTTTTTTTATAATTACTGTATTTTTAGCAAGATGCGATTTTTATCAATTTGGTAGTGAAATTCACGATGCAAAAAGTCAATTTCAACTCTTGGATTTTAACAAAAATAAAAATCACACTGTGTGACATTAATGTGCCTATCTGCATATAACAACTTGTTAACGGGTATTTCTCTGGTGTTATAGGAATGAGATATCAGAAATGCCTCCGTTACAGAAAAAGATTCAAGTGGAAACCGGATTACTCTGGATACCAAAGCCAATCACTACACAGTAAGGTTTCATGAATTCTGCTGCCCTGGAACTACTTATGAAGCTGGACTTGAAGTTGATGTCCCACTTTGTATTAAACAGAAAAATGGAAATAGTATATGCAAAAAAAAGAAGTGCTACCCGAAAGAAACTGTGCTCTTACATCAGAACAAAATCTTTTACAAACTGAAATCAAACTATTCCCCGCTACTGACCTGACCAACTGTAGCCCAAAGCATATCCTGGATTAGGATCTCTGGATTGCACATTTTTCCTGTTTTGTCAACAGCATTAACGAAAATTTCATGCTTCAGCTTGCAAAGCACCTTGGAACAAGCATCCTGGAAGCATGCTTCAGAACTTCAGCTTGCAAAGCATCTTGCAACAAGCTGAGTTTATGTTACAGTACTGCAGTTTTGAGGTATTTAGCAGATGTAACAACTTCACTGCAGACAGAAGCAAGCTACTAGGTAAATCAACCACACAGCCCAACAACAAGAAACCCAGATCAGTTTTACTTTGTCTTAACACAGTATTTCACTCAATACCATGAAATAATAGCTCAAGCATCTAAGAAAATTACTTTAAGTGCAGCTGAGGCAGCAGACTTTACAGCAAAAAGAAATATTAGATCAACTACGAGAAGTTCCATGCCACAAACCTTCCTTCAGGTATGTAAGCCATCCTTATCTATTACAAAAATTTCATGGAAATTATATATTGCATGCGAGTGAACACTTCCAAGGATGGGCATCTACAACTTCTTGGGGCAACCTGTTCAATGCCTCACAACCCTCACAGCAAACAATTTTTTCCTTATATGTAATCTGTATCTATCCTCTTTCAGTTTAAAGTCATTCCCCTTTGTCCTGTCACTACATGTCCTTGTAAAAAGAACCTCTCTAGATTTCTTGTAGACCCCTTTTAAATACAGGAAGGCTCCCATCAGGAGATATTTTGGTCAGGAGAGCTGTCATCTGTCTTGCCTGTATAATCCAGCAACATAGAGCAGAAGTCAATTATGCTGGTTTTAAGATTATTGCTACCAATTCTGAACTGGCACTTCACAAAGGAGTCCCTTATATTTTATCTTAAGCTAGACAGGAATAGTGGAGTTTATGCTCATTTAAGAACTATGAAGGGTATTTAAATAGTGTCTTAAAACACAAGCCAGAAGCATTTGGCTATTTACCAAGTTTCTGATTTGTTTTTAAATTCTGAACTAATTCAATACAGCTAGATCTGAATTAACTTGTTTCAGCATTATGTGTCATGACAGCTGCAAAGCATTGGAGCCACCAACTGTTCAAACATGGCAACAGCTACCTAACTTCTATTCCAGAGTAGCTTATACAAAGCAAAACATGCAAAGTTAAGTTGTCACCACCAAGTTTCCTTCATTACTTAAGATACAGTATTGCCGTATTTATCCTATTAAAATTCTGATGACTTCATGTTTTATAAAAGCAGCATATTTATCTCAAATGATCTTACTGCTACCTCAAAAGGTATGGCATGAACTTAACACCCTAGAAGCTCTTCCAGTTTCCCCTTCAGTTAAGACACCAAATTGACAGTTACTGATAGAGGTATATAGCAGACGCAGTTCCTTGTGCACCAGTTCATAAAAAAACAGTTTATACAAGCCTTTTACAAAAACATTTATCAATTAAATTATGCCGTAATTTTCACATACTTAATGGAAGTCATTAATAAATTAATCAGCAAAATGGAAAAGGTCAGTTCAGAGCATACAGGTAAAACCCCAACATGTTTGCTTAAAGTACACTTTGACACATTTGCTAACATTTTTCTTGATTTTTCAAGTTTATCTTGAGCTTTTATCTTCAAATCCAGATACATATTCCTTACTCCTATTTTATTTCCTACCAGCACCTACTTTGACCATAAATGTCTGTCATTGAGTTGTACCAACTCAGTTCAGGCAGTAAAATGCCTCTGCCACTCTGTGGAGTTGAATGCGTAATTAGAAAGTTTGCTGATGATACCAATCTGGGAGGTATTGTTGAATCTCTTATAAGGACATGATGCCTTGCAGGGGGATCTAAATAGACTGGAGCATCGGGTAATCATCAATGGCATGAAATTTAACAAGCCCAAATACCAGCCTTTCCAGTGTAGAGGAGTGACTGACGAGCAGCCCTGCAGAAAGGGATCTGGGGTGCTGGTCAGCAGCAGACTCAGTGGAAATCAGCACAATGACCTGTCAGTCAAGACGGCAAACTGCATCCTGGGGTGCATTAAACACAGAATAACCAGTCAGTCAAAAGAGGTAATTATCCCACTGTGTTCAGCATTGGTGCTACCTCACCTGTAGTACTGCATGCACCGAGACTGGACCCCACAATTTAAGAAGGATGTGAAGGTGCTTAACTGCATCCACAGTAGGAAGACAAAGCTGGGAGAAGGGCTGGAATGTCCTGAGGAGCAGCAGAGGACCTCATAGACTTGTCTAGTTTGGACAGAAGGAGACTGAAGGGTGACCTCACTGGTCCCTACAGCTTCCTGAGGAGGGGAATTGGAGAAGGATATGCTGAGCTCTTCTCCCTGAGATCCAATGACAGAATGTATGGGAATGGTTCAGAACTGCACCAGGGGAGATTTAGACTGGACATTAGTAAACATTTCTTCACGAAGAGGGTGGGTCAGACACTGGAAGAGGCTTCCCAGAGAGGTGGTTGATGCCCCAAGCCTGTCAGTGTCTAAAAGGCATCTGGACAATAACATGCTTTAATTTTAGAAGTGGTCAGCAAGTTGGACTAGATGATTATTGTAGGTCCCTTCCAACAACTATTCTATTTTCACCTGGATTCAATCAACAAAAATGAAAGAACACCTGGACAATGCAAGCTTTTGAGTATTTTAACCAGCGTACAAGTGCCAAATGTGAACTTCAGCTTGCAAAGCATCTTGCAACAAGCTGAGTTTACGTTACAGTACTGCAGTTTTGAGGTATTTAGCAGATGTAACAACTTCACTGCAGACAGAAGCAAGCTACTAGGTAAATCAACCACACAGCCCAACAACAAGAAACCCAGATCAGTTTTACTTTGTCTTAACACAGTATTTCACTCAACACCATGAAATAATAGCTCAAGCATCTAAGACAATTACTTTAAGTGCAGCTGAGGCAGCAGACTTTACAGCAAAAAGAAATATTAGATCAACTACGAGAAGTTCCATGTCACAAACCTTCCTTCAGGTATGTAAGCCATCCTGCCTATTACTATTGCATGACCATCTCCCTGATGGAGAAACAACATGCTCTCACGAACATGTAAGAAGGGCTGTGGCAAGGTCATACTACAATTCTGCTCAATCAGTATCCGAACTGTAATAGCAGATCCCTAGGGAAGAACATAACATTTCTTCTCCATGTCCTTCCAGCCATCTGTGACTGCAGAACTACTTGAATTACTGGTCACATT
Source organism: Psittacus erithacus (assembly GCA_009867235.2). Classification (NCBI taxonomy): domain Eukaryota; kingdom Metazoa; phylum Chordata; class Aves; order Psittaciformes; family Psittacidae; genus Psittacus; species Psittacus erithacus. The sequence continues at coordinate 10,661 of WYDI02035253.1, forward strand.
TTCTTTAATCACTCCTTAATGGATCCTGTCCCCTCCTCTCTACCCCGATTTTGTCTAATTGTAACTCCTCACCACTCCCAAAACACCTGCGTTTGCAATCCAGGCAGGGTAAAAAAGCTCACCCTGCCAATATTTCAGGAATTCAAAAAAAGGAGAAAACCTTTTGTGCTTCTGTGTTCAGCACCCACAGACCGCAGCTGACTCAGTCACCAGAAAATGCATTCCTGAAAAGAACAGTTTCTTCCCCTCCTGAACAGGTTTTCCTGGAAGAATTTTGTTTCCTAGACACCATCAATGACAATGAGGAAATACACACAAAATGTTGACATTTTGTCAAACTACGGTGACTCCTTCTCCATTTCCTGACCTGCAGCAGGTTATTACACAGGAATTCATTTTATTAACCAACCTGTTCTTTGCCTACGCTGTGTGGCATAAATACATACTAACTTTTGTGTATTAGCAGCATTCCCATACACATATATTTACACACACAATGTACATACCTATACAGACACATACACACACTCTAAGACAAAGCATAGTCTAGGGAACAAGAAGCAGCTGTGAATAAATGACATTTCTGTAACTTTGGAAAAAGAAAGAATGCTCCTGGTTTGTTTATATCACATTTCTCAACCCCCTCAAGGACAAAGATGTAACGCCACTTGTGAGTGTAGTTAGTTTTTGACCTTGTATGCTCAGAGAAAGGCTAGCCCTGAAAAACAGCCAGGGGAAGTAAGGGAAGTTTTAAAATCAGAAATTGCAAATAGCTGTAGCTTTACTAAATGCCTTCCCAAAATGTTCTCTGGAATCATAGCAGCTATTAAAATTATGACTAATATAATGCTATAAAAGGTTTTAATCTACACATGAACAGTGGGATGGATAACTACAGGTAAGGGGAACAACATCAGCACTTGCAATGACAAATTCTGACTCTGGAGAAGCATGCTTGTGGCAGTAGAAGCAAAACATGAGATGTTAGCAGTGTCTATGTCCACTTGAAGCTTCAAAAGCTGTATTTGATTTTAAAAATGAGATTCCCCACATCTTAAAAACAAACAAAACAAAACCCGACAAACACTGCAGTGAGTCAGAAAGAGGACTCTGTACATGCATCCTTCAACCTCATTCCTAGAATCCTAGACTCACAGCCTAGGGGGAAGAGAAACATACCTTCACTGAAAAAGTGAAATAGTCCACACTTCCATACAGTGGATAAAGGACCTTCCAATCTACAACCTTGACACCGATTACTCATATTATTGTGCAACTTCTATATATGAATACAAAACCACATGCTAAAAGTACCAGGCAACCTGTGACTGGAATGTGACAATTTGGCAGCTGTAATGTAAAAGCTATCTATCCATCAGAAGGATTGATCAGCTTAGTAGTGAGTTTCATTAAAGTAGAAGGAATTTGAGACCTTATGTGCATTTTGCTAAAGGTTGTTCAGCAACATAAAAAGAATTACCTGTCACATTTCTTACCAACACTCCCCTGGCTTAACATGTTCGCTCCAAATTCTTTTTTCTTCCCCCATAACTCACTTTTATTGCTAAGACAGTACTACAACATTCCATTGCACTTGCACACAAAAAATAGTAGTCCTTAGACTCCCTCCACATTTGCCCAAGAAGTACCCTTAGTATTCTGGTATTTTAAGCATACAGTCTCCTTTTACTCTAGCATCACAGGGGACTAAGAAAGTTTTAAATACGAAGTCAAGGAAGACTAGTACAAATGTTGTACTTTTATACTTGTTGGACTATTTAAGAAAAGAAATCTGAGAACTTTTAGCAAAGGACAAACTTAACCCTCATACTAGAATGGACCAACAAGGTCAATCAGGATTATCAATTTCTATGTTCTTATCATTCACAAGATTCTCAAAATAAGGTACGCACAAACTTCCCAACTATAAATTGGGAGTGCAACAGAGATCCAGACACCACAGAAGTTCTGATTTTGTTATGAGCCATAAAAAAGCAATACATGAGGATGTTCCCAGTGAGTAAAGAGGTGAACAGAAAAGCGAAACAGCTAGCTGTGGCTCCGCTAGGCTGTTCAGTGATTCAACAACTGATTAATGCACCAGCTCCACAGGTTACAGCTACCACATTAAAGACCACCACACATTCCCTGCCTTGCCAGTTAAACACAAGGTGGTGCTGCTGCCTTATGGAAGTGGCACACTGGTATCTTGAGCACACTGCACATCATCTCAAGACCTGGCATAACAAAGTGCCACCTTTATTTCTCTGACTAGCAGTGAATCTGGATGTCAAGCCAAAATCAGGCACCCACAAGAAATTCTAGGCAACCTAGGTGAGAAGAAAGGTCACGCTTCCCATTATAGGGCTGGTCTCATCACAATGGCAAGGGCCACTTAATTCCAAGGAATGCTTCTGCCAAGCAGCACCCTGTCCCAAAACAGAATTGCCTCAGAGTGCCATCTGGTAGAAGCTGTAACAAGAGCTGTTACAACAGCAGTTACCAATATAGGAGGGAGAAGGGACACTAAAAAACCACCTCCCCACATACAAATCTGTGAAGGGACAAAGGGACAGATATTTTAATTCCCAGCTTAATGTCATTTAACTTTAATAGCTTTTCTCCTTTCAGCATATTAAGGTGATTTGCTATAACCAAACAAAATCTAGTCTTTACCCAAGAGGGATGTTTACCATTCGCCCTGCTTTCTCCTGCTCCCTGCCCCCTCCCACCAAAGTAGTTCTGTATGGAGTCTCTGGCCAGGAAACTACTCAAATAGCCTTAACACTACTTTGGTAGCCCTCCTAGTATCTACCTCCCAGTTATTCTCTCCCAATCCCAATTCCCTGCACACAGGGAAGAAATACAGATGCACAATTTTATGTAAGTTTGATCTAAGTTTTGTTCCACTGTGCCTTATTAAAACTTTGTAGAAGATCACAAGTGAAGAACTTTTTTACTGATTTGTTGTTTAAGGTCTTTGGCAAAGGTTTCCTTGCAGTTAACTTTTAAAAAGGAGAGGGAAGGGGCAGACTTTCCAAGCTCCTTCAGGCTGTACAGAGAAGATTCAGTTTAGCAGTACTCCAAAATACAGAGTCCATGTTTTAAAGGTTTTTCTTAAAATACCAGATGGTTCTTTTGTTCCATGTAAGAATATACCTACATTCTTGCTGGCTTTCCATACTTCTTATGAAAGAATCTAAGGTGGAATGTAACCTAATTTAAATGTCCTAGAAATCTACAGATTTCTAGAAGTAGGTGATGCCCAACATACTATATAGCTTTGCTATCCCCAAAGGGGAACAAGCCTACAAATCGATACACATTTTAGACCAAACTCTTAATTTAGCACTAGAGAAGCTCTTACCAAGTGGAACTAGTGGAAGTACACACATAAATAATTTGCAAGATTGCAGATACCAAAATGTGGTTGAGATACAGACACCATTTACCCAGCTGTCTAAATTGACTGCATCAGTACATACAGTGCTGCTCACAGCTCCCACAAACTGTTTCCCCAGGTAACTATTCATGTCGCAGAGCATGAAGTGATACCAATTTGAGTTTGGGTGGGAGTTATACCAGTAAATGACAGGTAGAGCTTAGATTCCAGGTTCTGCCCAGACATGCTATTTTGCCAACTGCTACATGAAAGTAATCCAGAGAAGTATCCCACCAGTGTAAGAAGGCTTATTTTCTTTATATACTAGGCTATGCTGCCAGGAAACAACATCAAAGATTTGGGGAGAAAGTAGTGTAAACACTATAGGAGTACCATCATCTTCAGTTGACAAAATACCGCTGAATGCATCCTCCAAAGCTTTGACTCCTTTTTAATTACTACTCTTCTTTCTTGCAGTGAAAAATTATCAATATAAGATTTTGAATTTTCTGAGGAAAAACTCTGAAAACCATCACCTTAAAGTAGTAGCCTATAAAGACTCAGTATCCACAAGACTACAACCAGCTCATGTAATAACAAGCAAGAGGAACTCTTCACTTACCCTCTTCATGGAATAGTTCAGAACTGTGACACTCCTACGTTTCCTCCCCTAAGTGTCAGAAAACCACCCACTCCCCAAACCACTATGCTTCCCTATGTATAATACATCAGAGCAGAATGAGACACCTTTGAAAAGTCAAAATACTCTTAGGCACACCCAACAGCTACGTTGGGATACAAGTAAGAATTGAGGGTAGACCACTGCTCCAGCAGACAAACCTCGGCAGGCTTACACACACACACACACACACACACCCCCCCCACCTCTCTCACTTCCGGGGGGGGGAGGGAGGAGGAACCAAACTGAAACAACACACAGGGGGAAAAAAAAAGGCACAAAATTTAATTTCACTCTTTTATGAAACTAGGTTTGCAATACATACAACTGTTGCACTACTAGAAACCCAGAGTGGCAAAACAGCTTTTCCTCACTCCAAGCAGAGTCTATCTTCATACTTCCTTGGAGAAAGCAACGCTAGCCTAACATAAAGAACTCTCTCTCAGTCATTACTTTTCTCCCTTTTTTTCCCCTACTCTAGCCCCAAGTTTTAACCTCCATCCATCTCAACATCCTGTCATGTTTAGAAGGTTTACTCACACAAATACATGAATAACTATTTGTCTTTCTTCCAAATTCCAAGTGCAGTATGTATTTCAATCCATGTACGCAACTGCCTCTTCCTACTGCCTGGACATTTAATTATTAGCTGGATTTAATAAACAAACTTTAAAAAGGACAAAAATAACTTGAACAGTAGATACCAGCAAGTGAACATCTGTTGTCAAAAGTGATTGGTACAAACCTCAGACATGAGTTGCTAGGAAATAAAGGTAAAAAGGAACATCCTAATTCAGAATACAGCTTCAAACAGGAGCTGACTCAGACCAAGCCAGACAAAGAACATGCTCACTTTTGTTTGTACTGATCTCTGTGGATAACTTGTGTTACAGATTGCTCACACAGTCTCCCCAAGCAAAACCTGATTTCACTACCCTGGCTAAAGCAGCCTCTCAAACGCTGCCTACTAGGGTCTGTTCATAAGTCATCCATCCGGTTTCACCTGGGATCACTGACTTTCTGGAAATGGAAACAAACATGAATGGGATTACGGGAAAGAACTACTTGCCCGACTTCTTCCCCATGCACCAAGATATTAAAGCAGAGACAGGCAGACTTAAAAGCCAATTTTACTTTTTAGCATCTCTAAGTGCCAGTTTGCCACAAAGTCATGTCACTAAGAATACTTGGTGACAATCAATGCTTCTAACACCTAACCAGTTCTTACACAATGCTCACCCCCACAAAAACCCAATCCAATGCTTTTAGAAACCCTCGCTATCTGTTACTGCAAAATGAGGACTAAATCTCTACTAGAAGATGCTGACTAATACAAGGATTACATATTAGTGACATACAGAAAAATGTTAAAAAACAGCTGTATTACCTTCAGACAGGAACCAAATTATGAACTGAGAAGTTCAGAGGACACAACCCGCTCAAAGTTAACCATCCTGTGCAATATCATACTGCAACAAGGGCTTATAGAATTTCGATGTGACTGCTAAAGGGGGAACTTCTAAACACAAAATACTAGACTATCTCCGACAACAGACCTCTAGAATAAGCATAACGTTATTTCAGAGTTTCATGACTTCCAGTAGAACAGTTGTTTTGACAGACACACATATAACATGATTTATGCTTCATCTGATAATAGTGATGCAAATGAAGAACTACATCCCAGAAGTCTAGTATCTTGCTCACCATACTACGTCGTATCAAGATTTAACATAATGCAACCACTCAGCTACACCCCACATGTAGTAGCTTCCAATCATAAAATCTTAAGTGTCAATTACTGTTCAATCAGTACACTTCTCAAAAGCTTTTCCTAGATGAGATATAAGGGGAGTTTTAATTTAGGTAAAATCCCATTAGCAGAGCTTATCATACACACCAACACTCTCTCACACAGTTGAAGTGAGGCAAGCCATTCTTTTAAGTAAGCCATAGCCATTCTTGTTTCATTATGAAACCTCTTGTTTCAGTGTTTTTATTGAATAAAAAAAAAAAAAAATCTGATCAGCCACCTCACAATACCAATTTGTAAAAACTGTGGAAACTGAGATACTTAAAAGAAGTCCAAGACACAGCATTTTTTGTCTTGAAAACAACTAACCACAAGAAATAAAATCAAATCCCCCCCAAGAAACAACACCCCCCAAAAAACCTCACTTAAGCCCACAGAGGTTTACAAGGTTTAAGGTAAAGATTTTCTATTTAAAATTATTTATAAACTTTCCACATACTACAGCAATATTCAGAAACTACACATTTAAGGTTGATTTCCTACATCCAACATGGCCCTTTGCCAAACTACCATGGGGTGGAAGGGGTGGAGAGTGGAAGAAAGAAGAAAGAAAAAAAGAGAAACACATATCAAAACAACTAACTAGTAACTCTGTATTCCCTAAGCTCTCATATTTTACATCTCTATAGAAGACAGTTAAAGAACTAGAGAAGCGACTAGAAAAGTGCAATTCCTGTACAACAGTAGAAGCAGCTTTCCTTTTGCATCAAACACTAAGTAGAAACTAGTTAATTTGTTCTATAGCAGGAAAAAGCACTGTCTGAAACACTTGGAAGATGCGGGTATCTGGAATCTTTTAAAGATTCTATAACATGTCATCCAAAGGATTTTTTATTGTTGTACAATGCTATATCCATTGTTAAAATCCAGACCATTTCTATCCGAACTGTTGACATGCCCAACAGCAGGAGAGTTGCTCTAACATTTCTGTCGGTCACAGCAGTGTACAAGGCATAGAAAATCCAGATTAAGTAACTCAAGTTATACTAGTCTCCTGCCTTAACTGAACTTTCTACTCTTTTTCTTTTCCCACACTTTGTTGTTTCCATTTTCCTTACCTTTAACTGCATCCTTGATCGCTTACCATTGTCCAGGGAATATCACATTTTCTTCATCAAGAAACAGACCCACATTATTTCTCCTGCAAGTGGGTAATGACTAGCCACCACTTAGCTGCAGGTCAGATTCCCAAAAAAAAACCCAAAATTCTTCAATCAAACACAAGACAGCAGACATATTTTCCAGCGACTACAATACACAAAGATGTGCACTCGAGAATTTATCAGACTTTTTGCCTTCTGAAACATTGCTCCATTAGTAGTTCAGACTACACATTAATAGCTAGTACTAATCAGCTAGCCCAGCTGACAGTAAACAGAACCATGGTATGAAACCCTGATATACACAGAACACCCACCACCAAAATAAGCATTTTTTCAGGTGAAATACTCTCAGCTAGCTCTATTCATCGACCTTATGTGAAAGTCCTGTTCCTTGTGAAGCATGCTGGCCACACATTGAGAGCCTTTAATGCTGGGGCTTTTTTAGCTAACAAGGGAGACTGCTCCCTTCAAGCAGCAGTGAATGCCTAAAACTGGTACCATTTGTGATGCCTGAAGGAATCATGTCTTTCTAGCGATGAACACAAGTGCTAATCTCCTAAAGTCACAAAACTACATCTAAAGCTACCCAAATTACAGCTACTTGCACTTACAGCTTTGTCTGTACAGTTCACTACCCATTTAAAGAACTCGACCAAGTTCCCAAGTAGCCCAAAATCAGATTAACCAAGCATTCTGTTTCTGGACACTTAGACTTGAATTACTTATGTGTCATGTCACTCTAGTGAGTTAAACATAATGAAATGCTCAGGACTCCACCCCAAGAAACAAACAAAAACAAGAAAAAAACCCCACACACTCCCGCCCCAAAAACAGGTGAGCCCAAAATGAGACTAAATTCACAGAATTGTTCATCCATTAAATGTGAAACTAGGCAAAAAAGTTTTTATTTCACAGTAAAAATGAAATACTACATAGGGGTTTTTTCTTCATAGAAGGTGGAAAATCCAGAATTAACTAAGAAATCAATTTTACAACTCTCAGTCTTACTCATGGGGCCACTAGCCAGTTCCCCTCCAGCCAGGAATCCTACTGGCTATAGCAATTAATAGCTTTGCATTAAATCCTGTTAAAAACTTAAGTACACTCAACGCATGCAACATTTTTCGTTTGCCGTGTTTCAAACTACCTTCCAAAATGAGAAACTTCAGAATCACTAGGCATGCAACAATGCTAGGGTAGGAATACATGCTTAGGTTAGTGGATTCCAGACTGACAACTCTCGTACACCACGTTAATAGGTACCAGTTTCAACTCTTCTGCTGACCACACATCAACTGAAAGACGACAGATGCTTGTCAACACCACTACACAGATGTAAAAGACACAAGCACAGCAGGCAATTCATCAGGAAGAGTAGTACACAGTAAATGGAGTAGAGAAGAATCCTAATGCCACATTTTCATTTTCCCCCAGTACCACCTTCTAAATTCAGACATCATCCTAAAAGGTGAACAGGAAAACAAATGACCAGGAATTTATACTCTCAAGAACAAAGCTGTAGATTTCATAGCAAGGCTATAACAAAGAGTCTTAACATGATGAAGTCCGATCCCCTTGCTTTTATCTCCTGCATCCATGACATTTCTGTGTTTTATATACTGAATGCCATTTGTCTATTCATCCGAAGCTACTAAACCCAAACACTTAGAAAGGAGGCTTTAGGGAATGAGTTCTAGTCTAGTGAGGGGGGGAAGACTGGCAGGAAAAAGAAAGGCAGTGTGGAAACAAACCCTGTAAGCCAAGTCCCAGATTCAAAGAAAGCTGTGGGTCTTCATAAGGCTTTACAGGGAAGACCACTTATGAACGACATGAATACAAGTGATATATTAAGATGAGAAGTAGTGAAAAGCAGAATGAGTGTTGTATTCATTTTCTCATTATAGTATGTCAGCTAAGCAGGAGATACGCAACTATGCTTCCATAGCAGGGCATGTCCCCTTCTAGTCCTATGCTCATTTAATGACTATAAACTAGCTATTACTCAAAATGTCTGCTGCTGACAGTCATCTCACTAGTCGATTTGATATTCTCCAATCAACACAAGAAAGTCAATTCTAAAGAACTGGTTTTTCACTATTATCCAGTGACGAAATTAGTGAAAAACAACTGCTTACTTTCCCAGCACACTTTCAGATACTAGAAGTATACAGAGAAGTCTTCCATGGTTAACATACAAGGTTTTCCTTATAAGGCTAACTGTGCTATACTAGAACTTCAGACAAGTATTAATACTGCTTGGAATTTCTAACTTTTCATTTAGGAAGACAGGACAACATTACACTCTTGCTGTATAACCAACAGAAAAAAAACCAAACAAACAAACAAAAAACCCTCATTTTCAACAATTCCTAAGAACATGTGCAAGCTTATCTTTATTAGCACTAAGCTCACATAAGTTCATATGGCTCAGAATAATTGGTATCAGTTCACTTAGAAAAAAAAAAAAGTATTACCTGTATCAAAGCCAGTAGAAAGAAAAAAGCTCCGCATCCACATGACAATGTTGTAATAGACTCAGCTGAAGACATCTGCAGAAAATGCTTCTTGGTATTTCTGCAGAATTTTTAAACTGTTGATTTGTTTTAGCTACCTAACCACTCCAGTGAACCTTCTACAGAAAGATCAGTGACAACGCTCAGCTTATTTCAGTAAAAACAGCCAAAATTAGCACCATTACTTTTCTCCTATTGTCTTCTGTCAACTTGAGTCCAATATCTCAGCTATGCTGAAACTAACATACACAGGATTAACAATCATTTCTCAGGAGACATGCTCAACTGCCCCAAAAAAAAATTTAGATAGAACTTGATGTACATGGCAGGACTATATTCACTTGCTACATACCAATGAGAAAGCTACTGTTTCAACTCATTCTATTGTATCAGTATATAAAAAAAAATCAGATATTCTCAAAAAAGACCATGTATGATTAACTTGAAGCTTCTGATAATGCTGAGTTATATAATAAGCCAAAAATTTATTGACAACATGCAAATTAAGACTGGTATTAGTTTACACAGGCATTGCTGCAACCACCCCTTGACTGAAGCATAGCTTACCGTGTCTTTAATATGCTGTGACAGTTACAGAATTATTCTTCACACACTTGCACCATGTAAAGTGTTTTCCAGAACCCATGCAACGAAAAGGTTAAATGATGGATACACTAACACCACACAGCTTGTTTTCACACAGAAGCATTAAGACTAGGTACACTCCAACATACCTGATGGACAACTTAAGGCTCCACGGGCATAAGAACTGCTTCTGCAAGTATTCAGTTTTAACAAAGTTCATCGCCCAACTGCGATACACATCTTCAAGCATTTCAAAATGTGGTGCTTACATGGCAGTACATACATGATCACATATTAAAATGCTCCCAGCATTTCAACTTTTAAGAATATTGCTTTTACACTCAAAAAGGAGTTACACCTGCCATCACCAGCAGATTACCACAAAATCATTGTACAAAAATCAGGACAAGACACACATCTTCATCTGCTGACTTCACTGATAAATGCTTCCTCTAATCAGCAAGACTAGAAAGAAAATTTTAAGTTTGCGAAGATGACTATTTTAGGTAAGAAGCCTGAGCAATACCTTTTTAAGAAATACAGATAGAAAAAGGTGCAGAACTTCAACAGCACATAGGAAAAGACTAAGTTGGCTTAGCTATTTCAGAAAGAAACCTAAAGAAATGCCAAAGCCATCTAGATTTTTCAGCATCTTGCTAGAGCACAGAGTAAATATTCTGAGGCACCACTGCGATATACACTGACTGACTCTGGAAAACTGTTTTCAACACTCTTAGGAACAATGACCCATTTAGCTTAGTATTCTCTTTTAATTTCAAGTAAGAACAGCAAGGGCACCATTGACCCAAATATTCTTAATTTTCCTACCATGAAAGAAGTTTACAGTACTATATAGAGCCTAGTGCCTATAAGCACCAAATTGAGTACTTTGCATTTACAGCATTAGTCCTATGGAAGTCCATTTTAGGAAATAAAACCATTAATGTTTGAGCCACAAGATGTGTTGAATGCTCCACTTGCAGACTTTACATTGATGCTTCCTTACAGAGATGGTTAAATCTTCCCCAACCCACCTCAGCTTCTCTGAAGAAGTTGTATGTATAGTTTCCCCCACCTAAGCTCTTCAGGTAACTGAGTTTATTTCATTGCCATGAGTCACATGCTAAGTGATTCACTCCAAAGGTTAAAGGCTGCCCACTATTATACTCGCCACAAACATGGACACTCCACACGAAGCGGTCACCTGGCTAGCATATGAAAGATCCCATAGCCAACGAATTACTAAGGCCTTGCCTGTAACCTCACTTATTAATCCTAAATTTGAAAAAATTCTGGATGGAAGAACTAAGGCTAAAAACGGCCAATTAGAACAGAGTTTCAATATAATAAAAAGCACTACAAAATAAAGCTGCTAAGTCCTTCCTGTAACTTGACGAGAATTAAGCTTACACTAAGTTAAAACTTTCATCCAGATTTTTTGATACCCAAGATCTACATCTTCCCAACAAACTCATGAAGAAACTGCGAAAAAGTATCCACCTCACTTTAATAGAAAGCTACTGATAGCCTTAAAAAAAATATGAAAGAAAAATTCACACTCAAGGATTTTCATAAATACAAATTTTCAGCAACAAATCCAGTACATACAAAGAAGCCAGATACAGAAAACTGAAGCCCGATTACACAGCAAATTACATGGCTTTTTTTTTCAAGAAGAAACTTAATAATCTTAAATTTCCTGGATCAGCAAAGGAGAAATTCCTTAAAACTACTGAAGGTGTTTCAGCCTCTATCCCCACCAACCTCAACAGGCCGGGACAAGTGCAATACCACAGACACACACAGCATTGCAACTGATCCCAACCTGTGTAGAAAGGGGTACAGTTTTTCCACACTCACTGACTGACTTGTCACTGCCACAGTCAGTTTTGCATGGATTTGCACAGCAAAGTATCATACAGCTGGATGCAAACCTGCAAAACTAACCAGAGAACAGTGTTCAATTAAATAATAAATTGTAAGGCATGCTGAATGTGTAGTTCTACAGCTAGCAGTACTTTAAGTGCTTATAATGCAGTAGATTAGTGAACACTACCTGCACTATAAGCACTTTAGTGCTACAAGAGCTGTCATTCACTAGACTGCTGTTACAATAAGAAGGCCACAAAAAATCCCATAACCAGCAGAAAGCATTCAAACTCCTTGATGTAGGTTGTAACAGGCCACCATCAGTTTTGCATAGATTTGCACAACTACTCTCTTCTTGTAGTGCAACTATGCAAAACTAACAGAAGACTGCAAAGCAGAAAGCTACTGGAACATCTACAGTCTTAACCTGAGTGACTGGATGAAGACATAACTTCTTATGCCAGAAGGAGCACTTAGGGCAGTAGATGCTAATCTACTTCACTATCTGCACTAGATGCACCTTAGTACAAAAAGCACTTGACACCACCACACCGTACCTTTCCGATCTCTGAAGGTCCTCGCAAGATCTCCTGAGGCAGTTGTCAACATAATGCTACAAGTGCCTTCACTGCAGTAGGTTCTATACATCACTACCTGCACTGTAAGCACTTTGACATTACTCTGACGCAACCAGCGTCTTCGGTAATTCAAGGTATGTTGTCTACCTTGTACCTGCTGAAAGAAAAGAGCAAAGTGAGCACCCAGTCAGGTTCTGAACTGCACACCTTCGACCACCAAGCTTTGGAGCTAATATTCACACTTTGTTTCTAGGCTAAAGACCTCCTTCAGAGTAAGCTACAGCAGCACATTAGCTCAATCTGGGACTCTCATACTGTGTACTAGGAGTATCAAAATCAAAGCTGACTGACAGTAGAAGAGTCCAATTGTGAAAATGAGTCAACTGCTTCTCCCATACCATTCTCAGAATGCCGTCATAACTTGCAGAGATAAAAATAACTATTAGTTTTTAAAGACTAATCTGAAATAGGAAAAGAACTCCCACCACCTCTTCTCAATAAAAAACAGGAATAAGGCCAATAAACATTCAAAGTTTATGCCCATTTAGGTCATTTGGAATTTAAAATGTACATTGAGCTGATCATACCCATCAGCTTTCAAAAGTCTAGAGAGCACCTTATGACATACCAGGTGCTCTAAGTTTTCTAACTGCTTGCTCTGCTGGCAGATTAGAACGTTTGCTGCTACTGCCACGAACACCCTGCCTCAAAATACAATTCCTACCATTGTATTTAGATTAGTCTATCTAGCAACAAAAAGGAGGTTCCAATGATGGCTGTAAAATATACTCCCACAACCAGATTACAGCTACTTAATACACACCCAAAGTTCAGTACAGCAGGACAGCACTCTGCTTAAAATTTGAGAACACATTCTATTCCTTCTTTCACAGAAATATGGACTTAAAAAATCACATGAACATAAAGTCTCTCTTATCTAATACCTATAAACAAGCTTAACATAATACTCTGGAACCACGAGAGAATCCTGTAACTTTTGTTAAGGCTGAAAAAGAAGCTTTGCTTGAAGAAATTAAGAAAATCCCACATATTGAATTTAAAAATATTTAAGGCTCTTATCGCAGCCCAGCTACATCAGCTGGATCAACAAGTCCTTAAAAAACTTGCATTACTCTCCTCCGAGTGAAATTGTGGACTGCTACACATGCTTCTTACCCCAGGGAACTACATGCAATTTAGTGCTCCAAAGCAAAGTCTTAGGCTCAGCCTCAAAAGCACTGATTCAGCCTCGACATTTTTAAAGTAAATGATAAAAATAATTAAAAACTTACCATTTTCTGTGAAAGTAACTTCCTCCACAAATGCACTGCTGCAACATCCACAGAAAACTTCATTATTTTCTGCTGCACGTGTCGAGACTGCGGGGGAAGGGGAGAAAGGGGGGGGGGGGAAACAAAAAAAACGAAAAACACACCCACCAAGTTATCTGCTTTTTGTTGCTGACGAGAGAACAAAGTCATCGAGCAAGTTCCCGGGCGCCAGGGCTCCCCATCCCCACTCCACCCCGGCGAGAGCGCGAAACGCTACGGCATCTGTTCAGGCCGCCTCATGCGACACCCCACACGCGGGCACCCCGCTTGCCGAGAACTAAAACCCCCTCTCAGCTTCCCGGCAGGACTCCCGCCTCCGAACCGAGGATGCTCACGGGGGTGCAAAGAAGCCGTGCCGGGCCCCGGGGTGTGTGGTGGTCACACGGCCTCCGCCGGGCCCGCAGGCCCTTTCCCGGGCCGGGCCCGCTCCCCTCACCGCGCAGCACGTGCTCCGGGAGAACACAGGGACGCGCCGAGCGCCCGCCAGGGGGCGCCGCCGCCAGCAGCGCGGAGGTCACAGCCCGGCTACGGTGTGACGCCCCCCCACACACTCCCCCCAACCGCCCGACCGGGCCCGCCGAGCCCCGCAGCACGGGCGCAGGGGAACGGGCAGCGCCCGCCCGCTCCCGGGGCCCGCCCGGGCAGGGAAGGGGCCGTGGCGGGGGCAGGGGAAGCGGCTTCCCGGGCCGCCGCTGCCCACACGCGACTCGGGGCCTAACAGGGAACAATCGGCCCCAGCACGCAGCCGCCGCCATGTCCCCCGCCTCCCCCCCCCCCTCCCCAGCAACATGGCGCCGCCGAGGCCCCGCAGCTGCCGCCGCGCCGATTTCGTAATGAAGCCCGCGGCTCCCGAAAGGCGGCAGCGGCGGCGGCGCGGGGCCCACCCGCTGCCCCCCGCCCGGGAGAGGCGAAGGAGCCCGCGCCCCGGAGGGGAAGGGAGTAAAGGAGGGAAGGGGAGGAGGGCCCGCCGCCCCCGCCCCTCCTGCGAACAAAAGCCCATGCGGAGGGGCCCGGGACGCGCTCACAGCCCGCGGCGCGGCCCCCTCCCCGGGGCCCCGCGCCCCCTCCCCCGGGGGGGGGTGGTGGAACACAAAGCGCCTCCACCAGGAACTCCCCGAGAAACACACACGCACACCACACACACCCCCCCTCCGCTCGCTGCCTCTTTCACCGCCGCTGCCGTTCCCGGAGCTGGGCGTGGGCGGCAAGTGGAGCCCCCGCGCCGCCGCGGCCTCTGCCCCACGTGCGGCTTTGTTCTGGTGCCGCCAACTCCCCCCCGCAGCCCCGCCGCAAACTTTCCGGGACGGGCCTTCCTCCGCGACTGCCCGCCCGCTCCCACCCCCGGCCCCCGGGCCGCTGCCATTGTGCCGCGCGCGCGCCGCCCTGCCCGCCCCGGGGGGCTCGGCCGCCGCCGACCGCTCCCCATACCGGCCCCATGGGCCGCCCCGGTCCCAGAGCGCGGCGGGAGGTGGGGGGGGGGTGAACGGGAAGGGGGCGGCGAGACTCACTGCAGCAGCGAGCGGCGCGCACGCTTTTTCAAATCTCCCTCATTCCGGCCCCTCCCGCCCCGTGTGCGAGCTCGGGAGGCGCCGCCGCCGCGGCGGCGGCGGCCGCTGCCATGCGCCCTGCTCCCGCTTACCCCCTCTCCGCCGCCCACCCACACCACCTCCCGCCGCCCCGGCCACTCACAGCGGCCCGCCAGCAACCCTTGCTCCGCTCCGCCGCTGCCTCCCCAGGCTCGCTCCCTGCGCCCGCCGCCGCCGCCTCACAACAGGTTTCCTGTCAGCGACACGCGCGCGCGGCAGCGACACTCACCAGCCAGCGGCGGCTGCCGCCGCCACCATCTTCCCTCCGCTCGCCGCCCCCGGCGCCGCGGGGTGAGCCCAGTCGAAGGGAGCCGAGCCGCGCTGCTCCCCGGCGGGGCGGATGGGGCGGCGAGCGGGCGGGCAGAGGAGGAGGGAAGTGGCGCGAAGGCAGGTCCCGGCGGCAGCAGCAGCCAGGCTCGGGGACCATGTGGGTGAATGAAGGGCGGCGGCTCCCGCCTCAACGTAAATATCCACAAGCCCCGCTCCGCCCTCATTAGAATAGAAAACAAAGTGCTTCCGAGCGCCGCGCCGCCCAATCGCCGGCCGCGGCCCCCCGCCCCCGCCCGCCGCGATTCATACACACGCATACACACACACCCACAAGACATGCACCGAGCCCGCCCGCACGGCCTGGCCCGCCCGCCCGGGCACCGCTGCTACCGCCGCCGCAAACTTTGTCTCCGCCGTTCCGCTGGGGGCTGGGCCGTGGAGAGGGAGCGCGGGGAGCACCGCACCGCTCCGTGTAGGGCTCCCGCTGGGGGCTGGCGGTGCTGCGCGCATCCTGCCTGCGCAGGCTGTGGGGAAGGGGAGGGGTGGGCAGGAGCGGGTGGGGGATGCACATGGTGGCCCCGCGCTTGCGGGAGGGCCGGGGGGAGGCCTGGCCGCGGAGGGTGGATGGGGCGGGCAGGGCCTGCCCGTCGCCGCCGCCGCCCCGCGAAGTTGAGTGCGGTGGGGAACCGGAGTGGGTCTGCACTTGGCCCCACGCGGAGCCGCGGAAGGGAGCGGTGGTCCCGCGTGAGACTGCACTTGTCCGAGGGGAAGGAAACTCTTGCATTTGCGCCTGGCTCAAAGCGGAGAGGGAGAACGGGACAGGAAACCCCATTCGCAGGGATGCGAGCGGGAAGCACCTTACCCGGTCGCCGCTTATGGCTGGGAGTCCCACCCGCAACTCGCGGTTCCCGGGTGGGACGTCCCCGCGCTACGGGGGCTGCGCTGGACTCCGGGCGGTGCCACCGGGAGCAGCTGCGCTCTTCCCGGAGCCACCATGGGCTGTAGCTGCCCCGGGCGTGCGGGAGCCGAGGCCGGAGGCAGCACAAACCGAGCAGCGTGTTGCTGCTGCGGGGGCCAGAAGTGCCGACACTCGTGAGATGCTCTTTGTGGCAAAACTGCATGCAGAAGGGGTGGGAAAGGGTGTAAGTGACGTGTACGAAAAAAAAAGATATGTAATTACTAGGTTTTCCCGTGGCCCTGTGTCATCGTTGCTTTCGTCACAGTTCTCTGGACTCGGAGCAGATAGAAAATGATAGTTGGAGATCAGCATGCTTTTCCATGACACATGCTAATTTTACAAAGACTATTTAATTCTGTGTTTTAAAAGGTGAAAATGCATTATATTTTACACAGCAGTGATTGTCTTATAGATCGATATTTCCAGTTCCTTACTTTACTATAAATTGAGAAATCGCTTTGGCTTCCAAATAAAAAGACCGGGAAGAACGTAGTCTGAATTTGCCACTTCCAATGCACTTTGAAGTTGGTTTTTTTTGCTATTGTAGCATTCTGATGATTTCTGCAGGTAACGGAATATTTTGTTTTATCAGTTATTCTAGCTAAATTAAATATATAGCTGTAAAAGTATGTCTGTTCTCAGTTTGTCTTGTTTTGTAGTTGTTTAGAATGGGACATGAGTCATCCTAAGCTCATAACTACATTTTGTTAAAGCTACAACATTATCTTTTTAGTACCTTTGCTGGGTTTGAGGCTTCAGAACATAATAAACCAGAGTTTGAGGTTGGTTGGGATTTTTTTTTAGCATTTATAAGTGATGTCAGATGTCATGGATGTTGAGTCTGGTTTTTTCATCCACACCTGCTGGTTTGGGTTTTTTTCTTAGCTTAAATATTTACTGCTATACACAAAAAATTGTTTTACAATACTATATTTGATAAAGGACTATTTCAGCTGAAAACCATAGCTTCTTTTTAAAGCTGCACTACTACAAAATGTAGTTGTTTTTTTGTTGTATAGTAGTAATATTGAAGTTGTTCTCCCTTGCAGCTGAGGCTCCTTTCCCACTCCTTCACCTTATTTACCTCACATCCCCCCACCCCCCATTTCTTTGTATTTTTTTTTATCTTTGGTTTGGTTGGTTGGGTTTTTTTGTGGTTTGGGGCTGGGGGGAGGGTGGGTTGGTTTTTTTCTAGCCTTCTATAACTTTTGGCAAAAAGGCCAAAAAAAGGTAATGATTTAGATACAAATATAAGTATATTTTTTGTTCTTGCTGCTTTGGATAAACTCCAGGCCTTACAAAAATTGGTGGCAATAGTGCTGCTGATTGAACAGGTAAGATTTCAATCTTTGTCTTATATCCAAAGATTCCAAACTGCTTTCACAAAGCTGGGCAGGTAACTTGTCTCCTCAGAATCTAGAGTAAGTGAAGTGATAGGGAAAATGATGTTACCTTATACCAAACTGTTCACTGGCTGAAAACAACCAGCATAGCATAAGCAAGAAAGAATACAAGAGTGTTCTTTTCTGTGACTCTACTCATTTGCAACAGAGGAAATACACTGAATTCAGGACGTAGGTGTCTTTGTTCCTCTCACAACACCTAGAAGAAACATGCTGTGGGTGAAGAAAATGAAATGTTTTTTTTCACTGATCCAAGTGGTTATGTCCAGAGAATCCAATCTGGCTCCCACTGAAAACAGTGGAATGGTATTCATAAAGTCCCTGGGCATGTATGCTGTCCACAAGCACATATGTCACTATTTTGTGTTTCGTAGCTCCAGTGGATTCTCTTACAGCTGACTTTCTTTGAATGTAGCTTTGGAGTAAAATCCTCTGAGAATGGATTTTGTAAGAGGAAAACTGACAACTATGAATTCTGTCAAAGGAGAAAACTGTTAAACAGTAAATACTCTTCAACATCTTGCAGAAAATAGTCAGAAATGAAGGCCCTTAAGATCACTCTCCTTTAACATGTACTAAATCATCTGTTTGTCCTGTATAGAGTGCTGTCTATCTTATTTTTTTTTTACTGCAGTACCTGAGCGCATCACATTTATCATGATATTTACCTTCGCAACACAGTGAGATGTGGCAATTACTTTTCCCATGTAACAGATTGAGAATCTGACATAAGTTAGCTCTTTCTTAGCTCTTTCAAAGCCGAGGCTGGCACCTTAACTAAAGCTGGTTTTCTCTGTTTTAATCGATGTAAAATGTATGTATGTATGTAAAATCACTGTATGGAATAAATCTATGTTAGTTATATGTCACTCATGATCATGGGTTATGTATATGTTATGCAATGCATGGTACGAAGAAATCTTAGGAAATAGCTAATTTAGAAAGCTGTCCCTAGAAGAAAAGAAAAAATAATATCTGAAGTAAAACTAAAACTTTTATAAGTTTGTTATACCAATACCATTATCTAACAAGATGTACAGTAGTGATGCCAGCTCCTTTTCCGTTTACAGTTCCTAAATTAAAGACTGAAGATAATTTTAAAAAGTTTACAGCATTCTTTTTGGCGATTTTAGTCATTTGTTTCTGAAAAATATGACTGAACTGAGTAGTGACAGACTGACAGAAGACGCTCTAGTTTGATATTGTACTCACAACTTTAAAAATTAGCCTTTTTTTTAATTTGGGTTATCTCAAAGCTTCACAAACTGTTTATCTGTAGTAGAGGTGACAGATTTAGTTGTTGATGAGAAAGAAGAAAATGGGATGAAAAATCCTCCAAGTACCTTATATTTATTGCTGCTAATACATGAACCAATTAAAATTAAAAAAATTAACTTGTCTAAAGTAAAACATTTTGGGATTCACTGATTTTTCAGAAGTAATTCTTACTGTTCCACTTACAGTCTTAAGAACACTAAATAAAATTGACAAAACAGCACATGGAAATGGTATAAAGAGGCTGCTCTGGTTTTAGGATTAAAATATACTTGGCAATCACACTGGTTTTTTTCTTAAATCAAGCCTTTAATTCCTGCAATTTTGTCATACTCTAATACACATGAATCATAATTTCAAATATTTTTATTTAGAAGGAGGCATGTACTCTGCAGGGAGGTGAGTTATAACAAGATACAGGAGTCCTCAGTCACAGTTAAACATCCATATATGATTTTTATTCTTGGGAGTTTAGTACTGTTACCATGAGATCATTAATTTTATTTCCCAGTGTTTATGGTGTTATCCTATATGGAGAGCAGTGTTTGCACAGACTCTGCCTATTTATTTGACTTTTAAAAATGTTCCCCTTTATATATTAGTTTTATTTGAGGTATAGAAGTCTCTAATTTGTGGGTATATATCTGCAGACAGATGAAAATTTAACAGCTGAAGCAGCATGGAAAGAAGGAGAATGTTAAATTTGCAGCACTAAGGTAAGGTTTCCCTTACCTCTGTCCTCCTCTGAGGTTTGATATTTGCACGCTTAGAGGCTGGCATGGTTGGATACAGGCAGGACTCTGCCCCCCCTCTTCTCTCTCAAACTGGCCCGAAGTGTCTGCTTCTGTGATTTTTATGGAGCTAGGTTTTGCTGTGAGGTGTGCTTTAAGTTTCTTGAGAATGCTAACAAGAAACTGGAAATACTCCTTGTTAGGACATTGAGTTATTCTGAAGTACTTTGGAGAGATGTGAGTGTGATCCACATTCAGCTATAGGAAGCAAATGTTGCTGGGAGAAGGGTTGAAGATAAGCTGCTTCACCTTCAACTATTCTGTCCTCCATCTCACAATTTTACTTTCTTGGCTGCTGAAACTCTCTCACTGCTTACTGTTTCATGCCATTCACTGCCTTTCCTTTTCTCAGTTCCTAAGTATCTTCCCAGTCCTCACTTAAATATGCAGTCTAGGGGGAAGCGGCGTGAAAAGCACGAAACAGCTGGAAAACAGGAGAAACCTTAGGATTTACTTCTAAGGAAACTAAATATAAAAACGTGTGGTGGAAAAAAAAATCACAGGTGTAAAAATGGTCTTTAAAAAGAAGGAATTTGGAAAGGTAGAAGAAAATGCTAAAGAAGAGGCTGTGAAAAAAAGGGCAAAGGAAAACTTAAGAGCGATAGGGGCAGGGTCTCTCCAGGATGAAGTTGTGCTCTGTCACTTTTTACAAATGTACAATAAATCCATCCGTACTATAGGCTTTCTAGGTACTGTAGATGTAATTTTTAACTTACTCGCTTTGCATCCTTGCAAAAAGCATGTACTTTTTTCCCTGCTTTGTGAGCATTCAAAATGACTAAGAGCATGGTTTCAAGCCATGCAGTGCTTCAGTGAGGCTAAATAAAAGAACACGCCAGGAGAAATAAAGCAAAACTGCTGTTGTGCATTTCCCAAAATTACCTTTCCACACTCCATGGAATAGTTTTTCCACTGTTGTATAGGAATGAATCCTGGTGCATTAACACATATAATTATGCGATATAACTTCGCAGATGTATAAGGACAGTTACTGAAATGCATGCATTTATGGAGACATGGTTATCTTTTAGGGATTCCTTTACATGGGTTAGTTAATCCAAATGCTTCAAACAGCTCCCCATCTCCTGAATTAATCAGAAAAGGAAAATGAACAGTGAAGGAGTAGAAAAGGATGAAAATGATAGATGGAAGGACTGGAACAACACATGTACTGTAGGAATTTGGAAAGACAATGATTAATAGAATGAGAGAATTAGTATGGAAGAGGAAATTATTGTGTAATAAAGAAAAAAATTGAGTGGTGAAGCAAAAATGGGATTTTAGACTTTATATGTTCACATGAGAGCAATAGCTGAATGCCAACACACAGTAGGACCTTTTCAATGTTACAATAAGACCTGTAGGTTTTATTACAGATATTCTTCAGAATAATATCTGTAAACTCTTGATATTTCTGCTTAAGAATTTTACACCTCTGTCTGTACCCTGAATCTGCAGGACTAATGTTAACTTATATTTCAGGTCATCTGAGATCCCTGCTCTATTGCTGGTCTTTGACCCTGAAATTAGTCAATGAGTAAAGCACCACCATGGCACCAGAACCAAAGTAATGCCTCAGAGGAACCTTTGCTAATGTTTTTTGAAGCATTGGGCAGTTTTGTTGACCAAATGTAATCCCCCTGTCCAGCCAGAGCCTGAAAATTTGAACTGCACAATGAACTGAGATGACTTGGGAAACATCTCTTCGTGGACAATGTTCAGTAATAAATGTTACACTTCCACTTAATGTCCGCATGTCTGCAGGCAATGATAGTTACACATCTACGACAGCCTTTGATAACTCTTCCTTGGAGTGCATGTGGAGCTGGATAGACCCAGGATACCTCACCCCATGGGAGAATTAAGCCATCCAGCCTTTGTGAGCTGTGTGCTCTCCATACCGTCAGTCTTACCCTTATTTTGCACTCTTGCAAGCGCTCAGTCCTGCTTGTTTTCTCCAATGCTGTCCTCAGCTCCTTCAAAGCCTTCTGAGGTGAGGAACCATGAGAAAGATACAGATTAAAAGAATATATATGCACAACTGTATTTTCTTCTCTTTTAAATTTAAAACGTTGGTCAAGGTAGGAACAAACTTCAGATATTTATTTCCTCCCCTTTTAATTTAGCTCAATCATTTTTATCTATCACAGTAAAATACAGTAATTTCATTCCTTTCAGCATCACGTGGTTTAGCTATGTGCAAGCTTTTAAAAAGCACTCTTTTTAGTGAGAAAGGTCATTCAGTAAATTCAAGTGAATGGCTTTTCATATGTTCATATTGAAGACCTCTGTGACTGTACTCTGGCGCTGTTCTTAAAATTAACTATACTCAAATACACTTACATGTGGATGCATGTATACACCACTAAAAATGAGTAGTGGTGCTGTAAGCCTCCAGTTTACCTTAGTCTACTGTAGAATATTTGGCGAAGATTTTAGATTTATCAGTAGCTTTGTGTCAGTGAGACTAATGTTTCTTGCTGGCATCAGTGTGTACGCTGATGAATAACCTTTGTCAGGTCAGCAACTTGTGAGAATTTATGACTTGCAAGCTGGGTTGAATAAACTGGTTCTAGAAGAGAAGGATGATAGGACCTTTCATAAGAAGTTCTTCTGAATTGTTAGATTCTCATTTTAGATGGCTTCAGGCATTGAACTAAAAATAGTTTTATTCTAATGGTGATTTTCACTAGATGTTACTAACAACACGTTGTCTATATCAGTCAGTTCACCTGACTTGAGGAATGCTTTAGTTGCTCGGAAGGTATTCTCGACTAGCCCACAGCCCTCAGTAAGTGCAGAGCAGGCACATTTTTTCTTTAATCTATGACTATTCCTTGCTTCCTCTTCTTCCTACTCAAAATGAGAAACCACTAAGGTTTAGAAGTGAGATACTGGACTAGATGCTGTCACTGTGCTGACAACACGCAACTTGCCATTTTCATGTCTCCTTTTCTATGATTCATATTGCTTCAGTAGAAAAGATAATTCTATGTCTGCCAGAGGTGAAGGCTTGGACAAGAGCTAACATTGCAGTAGCAGAGTGGGGAAAAAGGAGAAAAAAGTGGTCTGTGTTAGCACCTTTGATTAGTGAGTTTGACCACCGTTTGTAACAAGTATTTTAGATATGCAGTCTACTTGTTCAGACAGATGCATATGTATTACAAGCAAATAAAGTAGTAGTAGTTTTCAACTACATTTAGGCATATTCTATTACCTTTTTGACAGCAAACCCTTCTCCAGTTGTGCACATCACTGTTGTATCTCAGTTACACCTATGTTTGCAGTACAGTTGCTGTCAGCTATTGCAAAGCTAATCCAGATCCTTTCATGAACAGGGATGCATCTCAACTGAATATAGTATGTGTGTTCAAGAGCTGTGCCAAATTGTAACATGGAACTTAAAATATTGAACTACAGCAAAACAAATGTCATGGTCTGTGGGCTTTCAGATATTACAAGTCCCTTTCATGTGCTTTACATAAGGTGTTTATTAGCAGAGCAAATAAAATTAAATCTGGATCTTGCGATTTTTCAGAACAAAATAAAGTCACACTTTAATCTCATAAATTGATCTGAAAATAACATTATAGGAGCAAATGTAAATATGAATGGACTGAGTGAATGAAAATACAGATGTAATAATGTCATGAACAAATGCTGTTTTGAAGGATCCAACAAATATTATTTGAAAATTAAAAATCCAGAAATCAGAACTTCCATATTCAGAGGACAGATATCTTTTAATTAAATGTTATAGTAGGACTTAATTAAAAAAAAAAAATTGCATATTCAAACATATTGTTAACTGTTTTGCTTTAAGAGATTCCTTCAAATTCTATGGCAAATAATATCTTTTTAACATAGGCTTAAAATTTTGCTTTTTAGTATGTTATGCATGTCTTCAACGACATTGTTTTAATGGAAGAAGACAAAACTTCATTGACACTTAAAAAGTTCTTTTATGCAACCAGTTACATGTGCTATCTTTATCTTTTTATTTAGGAAAATGTAACTACATATATTTCAACTGCTGAATTTCCTTAAATGAAAGAAAGCACATGAATAGAGAATAGAATGTGTAACTTAATTGGCAAGTTAAATATTAAAGCCAATAATGATGAATTGTCAGCATCATACTTGTGTTCATGTAAAAAGAAAGATTGAGCAGCTTTGAAAATGAATGAGCTGCTGCAGTTTCAGTTAGTTCAGTCATTTTTACAATGAAAACAAAATCTGACAATTGTATTAAGTTCAATAAGTAGACTATGATCACTCAGAATTATTAAAATGAAAAAACCTATAGATGTGAGTGAAGAAATCTGTCATCTTTTTGTTATAGAATGACACACTAAAAATTAAAAATATGCTAAATAATTTGGCTGATATGCCACATAATTTGAAATACTTTAACCTAGCACGATTTATGGAACAAATACAAGACAAATGCAGAGGTAAAAATAGAATTTTTATGAAGAGAAGGAAATAGAAATATCTTATCCTTCTCTAAGAAATTATTGTAGTCGTTAAGACACAAAATGGTTATGACTGTTAGATATACCTTAAAAAAAATGTTTTGTCGAATTACACTTTAATTAAGCTTAGTCATGTTCCTTTTAGAGCAATGGTAAAGCTATTTTTGACCTCAGCTGCACTATTTCCCTGCATGAGCAAATAGTATTATATTCTATATTTTCATCTCTGATCAAATGCTAAATGTCAAAAAATATCCTTGCCTGATTTAAAAAAACCCAAAAAAAACCCAAACAAAAAAATCAAAATGTGCAAATCTTGCTCCACCTTGTAAGATGAAAGTGTTTCAATTAAAACATTTTCAAGAAAAGTCTAAGATACATACTTTCTCTGCTTATTCTCAAAATATTTTCTCATTTTATGCCATTATCTTCTCTCCTTCCATCTGCATCACACTTTTTAGATTTTTCCCTCAAAAAAGACTTTTCAGCCCTATAGTTATCCCAAGCATAATGAACATGGCAATACTGTTTCTGGTACACAAACTAAGCTTGCTAACAGCTGCTTTAGGTATCGCAGCATCATACTGCATCGTAGTACCCTGTGGACAGACTTGCAAAACACATTATTTGGTTTGTTTTTTCAGAAGTGCTGAGCACCAGTAACTTGCAAGATGCTAAATGCCCTGTTCCTGGTTGCTCACACTGGGGTGTAAATGCACTCATTGCCTCCCTGTGTGCCCAAAGAATAAATCAGAAATCTCCGAGCAGAAGTTTTTAACCATGGCATTGTACTTTGTTATTACAAAGCGTGGAAATGTACTTAAAATATTTATCATACATCTGCTTTGCACACTGATATGATCACTGTATCTTACTGTGTCTTTTAGTTTCAGAGACAGAAAATGATGTTTTGAAGTAATATCAAAATGAAAAACACACAAGTTACAATGTACATATGCATATGCTAATGATAAATCATAGAATCATAGAATAGTTTGGGTTGGAAGGGACCTCCAAGGGTCATGTAGTCCAACCCCCAAAAATGATATTGAGGACAAGAAATCCACAGTGATAATTTTGGTTAAAAAGGTGAATATTTCTTTAGAGATTGTCTCATTTTTCTCTGATGAATTCAGCACAGAAAATTATTCATACCTTTTATTTTTACAAAATTATTTCAGCTTTGGTCAGTTTCACAGGTCAGCTTCATCCAATAAATTTATCTGGTAAGCAGAAAAGTGATATTAACAGCTTAAAAGTAATCTGAATTTAAACTGTGGCATTTTGTATAGAATGGACTGGATGTATTTGGGTTTTGAAATGTACTTATGCCATTGTGGCAGCTTTAAGAAGTTTACATTTTATCACAATGAGGAAGATTTTTTTAGGACCTCTGAACTGAGAAATTCTGGTTCAGTATCTTGTGAGTAAGAAGCATAAGCAATATGAAATAATGAGTAATATGTAAAAATGATGGATTTTTTTCAATTTGTAATCTGAAATATTTTAAGATACTGCTTTACTAAAAGAAAAAGTTACACTATGCTATCTTTTTCCACAGCCCACTATTTAAGCAAAATATTGCTATTCTCAGTAGCTTTTTCTGGCCAGTAACCGTGGGACAGATTTATCAATAGCATAAATTTAGTAGACTTTTAAAACCTTATGGTAGCTAGCAACTTGATCCAACAAATGCAAGGCTGAAGATGAAAACAAACTCGCTGTAGAAAAGAAAAGGATGCAGTCCAACTGACATTGACAATATAAAGTGAATTACAACCCAAGCCCTTATGCCCTATCAAACTGAGGAATCAACTTTCATAGACAATGGAGGAGAATAAGTATATTATGGATGTAATCACAGTGAGGAGAACTAGAGAAAAGAGTGGGAGTGATGATATTTTACTATACTTTCAAAAGATACAAAGATGTTCAGTTAGTTCATCTTTAATATCTTTGTCTTTATTCTGATTTAGAAGACTGTGGTTAATGTGAGATGTGAGTTCTCCCATTTCTTTCCATATGCTTCTAAACCAAAAATAGTTTCCCCTCTTCATATGGATTTCTCCAAGTGAGGAGTGAAGAAACTGTAAATTAACTTCTCATTACTACAGAACAAATGCATACTTCCAATATGCTGATTTGGGGGGAGAGGAGAAATAAGGAGACAGCTCTTTAGAAAACCCTATTGAAATCTGTCTTCTAGAAATTTCCCACTTAATTACAGATTTTTTTTTAAACAACATTTAATTATTTCTCTTTATGCATATGAAAGCAAAAATAAAACCCAACAAAAAAACCTAAATGCCCAAAAAACAGCCCAGGTTGCCCTCAGCAGAAGGTCGGTAAAATAAATTGGATTTTCTAGTGAGTTTCATTAAACTTGTAAATGCTTGATTCTGGTTAGAATATGATAAAACAATGAGATAGGATGATCCCATCAAAAATCCTATGCTATGGCTTAACACAACTGAAATAGCAGAGGTGACCAGGTAGATAGGAAACCAAGATGAGAATGTCAAGCCAGAACTAAGCTATGGAGTCTGTTGCAGAGATCCACAACAGAAAACTAAACAGTTTTCTGGGTGTCTGCTGTTATCCAGACTTATGGATCCCAAGAAATGATCTTTGGGAATGGCAGGTTCTTCCTTTTTTCTCTGTTTTGATGATTTCTTCAGTGCCGCTCGTACTTTAATGTACAGGAAATACAACATCTGTTCCAAGATGTAACATCTGTTGTCAGCTATTGAAGGCAAATAGGCTGGGCTAGATGTGCCACATGATCCAGAATGACAGCATTTATAGGTCTGTAACACAAATGCATACGATTAAAATAAACAAAAAATGCAGAGCTTTACATACACTAGGACATTGATCTCTACTGCTTTTCACTGAAAAAAAGATGATACATGATTGGAATTTTTTAAAATGGCCATGCGGTAATTTTATGGAAACCAATTCCCAAAGCATAGTCTATCCGCAAAATTTATGTATGCATGCGTATGTTTAGATTTGTCATATATGGATATGAGTGTATATGTTTAAGATTTAATGACACCAGGCATCATACTATGATAGTGTTGGCTTTAATATCATTATATTCTAGAAAGTACTACTGGTAAGTTTTTTCCTTTCAGTTATATAAATCAATATAAATTTCTGTAAATGAAGTTAATATTCAAGTACTAAACTTATTTTTATCTTGTTAATTCAAATGTTTTGACCTTTACAAACAAGCGTATTTTTCTGACATTCTGGCTTAATACTCTGTTCCCATGTTGTTTTATAACAAATCTTCAATAGAACAAAGAAATGCTACGTTCATTGCAAGCATGGAGGTTAAAAACAAGTTCCTGACCTTAAAAGTCAGTAAACAGAGTTTTCTATTATGGTCCTTTTATTTTTGTCATCTTTCTGTACATCAACAAAAAGCATCTACTGTCTCAACACCTTCAGCCCTTTTTATTGGTGCTGTTACCTTTCCTGGCATCTTTATCTTGTTTGCTTTGAAATCCTTGAATTTTTTAGTCTGAACAAATCTGTACTTTTCAAGATTTTCAAATATATTATA
>WYDI02035254.1:0-12743 GCA_009867235.2 Psittacus erithacus
AAAGTCAAAAACACAGCACTGCACCAGCTACTAAGAAGGAGAAAAAATGACTGCTACTGCTGAACCCAGGACACTGAGAAAATGAGACATCAAGAGGGCACATCAGACAGCAAATTTGAAGCACAATTCCACAGTCAATACAGACAAACTGTGTTAATGTTTCACTAGCTGATTAGGAAGACCTTCTGGTTTGTGATTTTTAGCATTGCTCTTGCCAGTGCCCTGTTCAATGCAGTATTTTGAATTGTAGCAGACTGAAACATCAGAGCAAGAAGTGGCTGAACGAAGCTGCTCCCTTTGTCACACTGGTGTAGAAAAGGCAAAATCTAGGAAGCCATGGGAATTAATTATTTAACAATGTCATAGCATATAAAGGACAGGAGCTTTATTTTCTTGGATTTTGCTTTATTTTCTTGGATTTGCATCCTGTGGGTTGCTCTGAGGGGTTGCCTGCTGTGAACAATATCTAATAAGGTTTGCATTCACACTACATGCTGTCAGTCAAAAAGACTGCAAGCCCTTTCTGCCCTCCTCAGATGTCCACTTCCTCAGAACTGTTTTGAGACCTCTACTGCTTTCTCAAAGAGGGACAGGCACACATGGCATGATTGCAAAGGTCAGCTGTGAAACTGGCCTGGGAGTAGCCACTGATTATTCATGTTCTTCAAAGTACCACCTACACCCACAACTGTCGTAGCAGACCTGGTTACACTGTTCTCTGTGTAATCCCCTAGTACCTACTGCAGCATGAGTACAACACACATGGTTTGGACATATGGCAGTATTATACTTCTGCAACAACTTTAGGGACCCTGGTGTTAAAGATAAAATATACTCTGTAGTAACAGTACTTGTAGACCAGTTGGATGGGACCTCTGTGGTCTAAACAAGCCCAAGGGTTGGACTATGTTAAGTAAAGTATTAAAATGACATTAAGCCCGCAAACTGGACCTTGCTAATATTACCTCAGTGAAGAGCAATGCTTTAGCACCATTCTGGATAGAACTAATGTAAAGGTTGTTAACAGAAATGTTTAGATATTTATCCAACCTTTACGGTGGCCATTTTATATATATGCATATATATATTAATATATATATATTAAAAAAAAGGTAAAGGGGAACTCTCAGCTGTGGCAGAATGGACAGACCTGAGGGTCAGTAATGTTCTGACAAACACCTTCTTTTCCGCTGTTTCAGAACAGCAGGTTTCCATAAAAATACTGATTGTACTGATTTTGATTGTGGCTTCCAGATACCTTTTAAATGGGTGCATTTGGGCAATCAGTTAGATTCCTGCCAAAGGATTTTCTTTTGCTTCTGTACATGAGACGTTTGTGGAGCAAACGCAATCCTTGTTTCTCCTTCTTATTAAGTAACTTTTCTGTAATGCAGTTCCAAGCGCGTGAAAGCAGTGGCAGGTTGGCATTTCCCCCTTGTAAAAAGCCATCCTGGGGACAGACGCTTTTAACTGCTTTGCTCTTCTAAACAAAAGACTCTGGTGTATGTCAGTCTGTCAGTGATGTCTGTCTCCTTCCTCTGGCACTAACATTTGCCCTTTAAAAAGAGCTAAAAACCAGTGAAGGATGGAAATGTGAACACGCATGTTCTTGCACAACAAAATATTTTCATGTTTAATGCAAAGTTAGGCACAGCATACGTCCATTCTCTGCAAGTTGCTGGTGTCCCTGCCTTCTGCACCACAGTCTCTAGCCAGCCATGAAGGCAAAACAGAACTTGCTGCTCCAGTAAGCTGTGTGCTGAGGTGCCAAATCCCACTTGATTCCTGACTTAGATACAAAAGCATAGCCCTAAAAATCCCTCCTCAGTTGCTGCCAAAGCTCACAAATGCCTTGATATGCCCAGTGTACCCACAAATGGCTAATGTACACATCACCCCTAAGGCTTATACCCCAAGGCAAGTGAAGGTTCACGCCGGTCTTGATGCTGGGGAGCTGCTGTCTTGTCTATCAGGCCTGGCAGTATTCAGAAACCAGTCATGTTTCTGCCCTATCTCAGCAGCAGACCTGGTCTCGCAGGCTTGGCCACAAAGAAGTGCTAAATGCTAAATTGCGCTCTGTAGAAGCACACGGCACTAACAAGTACTCTATTTTCAGGCTTGCTGGGGTGCTAAATGGGTTTAATTTGAAGAATTTGGACCTATGGCTGGTTTGAACCTATGGCAGTATTGCACTTTTGCAGCAACCTTGGAGCCCCTGGTTTAAAATAGCTTATATACTCTGTAATGGGAGTATTTGCAATTAAAAACTAATGAGTGTTGAACTAATTTGTAGCACACACATAACAAACAGGAGTTGTGTGGAAGCACTTGAACAACCAAAGAAGACATATACAATTATGCAGCTAATTTTCATGCATAGCAAAACGTCATAGAGAAACTCTATGCAAATCTATATATGCAAGTGTCCATTTGCATGTGCAGTTAGTCTATTCAAAGCTCTGTGCACACCTCTGCCTGCTAATTCTTTGCAAGAATGTACATCACAATCTATTGTACAGACCACAAATAAAAGGAACCAAGAAACTGATGCCATCTGTGAGTCATTTTTTTTGTTTCTGTTCTGACAGATGACACCAGACTTGCATGAACATATGAAACTTTGAATTCAGCTGAGATATATGAGATGAATATGTCAGAAAACTGTGTGAGCAATGCAGCTAGGAAGTATGCATACATTTTGCTTGTAAGTTCCAAGCTTGTTTTACTAAATGCTTTAAAGTACATGAGTACTGATTATACTGGGATTACTCTCAATGGCCAGTGCATATAGTGCTCAGAGCAAACAGTGAAGAGACAGGGCTTTCCACACACTTTTAAGTAATGACTAGTGAATAAACTTGTTTAAATGTGTTTGCTATGATTCCTGTGTCAATATTAATATTACATTAATTAGTTCTCTCTACTGGCTGATATGTCACATTTCTGTATTTTCTTGGTAAGATATCTCTATGAGGTAAACTTACATGACTCAACTGCATTTATTTCATGCTGTCTGTTTTAATCTCATTATTCTTTTAATGATGCTATTATGTTAATCAACCATGAATTAATTTCTTAAAAAAGCCTGTACCACTTACAAAAATACTGAATAGGGTGACAAAGAATGGCTAAGGTGTGAGATGGTCTTTGTGTCTTGAACAATGAAATAGTCTGGGAATTTCAGCCTGGAGAAAAAGTAGGGGTATGATAAAGGTCTCTGAAACCAATGATGTTACATACGAGGTAACAGCAAACAATTGTTCACTGTTTCTCAGAATATAACAGTGAAGAAGCATCAAATGAAGCTATCAAGTGGCCGATTCTTGTGAATCTTGTGAAGATAAACTGCATATTTAAAAGACGTGGTGGATGGTAAGGTTTTATATGGTTTCAAAGACATCAATGGACTGTCCATGTTAAAAATCATGAAAGGGCAATTGAATATAAAGATACTGCTTTTGCTACAGCCTGGTAAAATATCACAATATGTTTTCTCTAGTCTATCTTACACAAGGCACCTACTGCTTGCTGCTATGATCTGTGATGGTAACACCAGTGTCATGCCCTATACCATTAACAACAAACTTAGGAAAAAAACAAAACTAAAGTGGAAAGGAGACAAATTCTATCTTGATAAACATTCTGCTAGTTTCCCTTCAAGGTCATCTGGTTTTCTTAACCATTCTTTTTTGTGAACTTCTGTAGTGTTATGATGGAGCTACCACAGGATACTTGACAAGTTTAGCCAGACTTTGGCAGGTAACGAGGCCTACTGCTGGTTGATCTAAACTACTTGTTTGAGTTACACTTGAGGATTAAGCCAGCACTGAGATTCAAGGAAATGAGCTCAGCAGAAACAAAAGAGGCTCAATTTTCCGATAATGCTGTTCTCAACAGGACACTGTGCTTCCTGGAGGGCTAAATGCCCAATGCTTTTTTCTAACCTTTTAAAAACCCAGCCCAAAATGTACATGTATTCCTTTTCCCAGTGACTTCAAATAAACCAGGGCTGAAAATAAAACCACACTTGAGAACAGTGTGTTTCACAACATGCTTTTTGTACAGCAGTCATGCATTGTGCTTGCCTGTAATTGTGGCTGCAAAACGTTGCAGACCATGGCGTTCAAAGGGCCCACAGCCTTGAATGTCTTGCTGGATACAAAAATCTATATTGTTAGTTTTAAACTTATCCACAAGAGATGTTATCAGTTAACTGGCAGAGAAAGAAAAGACAGTCCCACGTGTTCAACACGTGTGCTTCAAACTGGCCAACATGGACAGAGCATTTGCTACAATTTGGTTCAGGGAAACTTGTTCTTCTGCTTTTCCTGACACCATATTCCACAATCTCTAAACAGATTAAAGAAATTATTGCAGCTGTACAGAGAACATGTGAACATTTGTGTGTGTAGTCTGAGTACAGTAAACATACTGGATCAGAGCCATAATTTATCTGATACAATTATCTGCCCTTGAGGTAGCCACAGAACATATATCTCAAGAAGGAAAACCCTAGAGAAGATAAAGACTGGAACAGAGGGTAATCTGCTTCCATAAAGACTGAATTCTAAATCCCAGGAGTTAGAGTTTGCTTTAAAGCTTGAAACATGAGTTTTGATATCTAGTTTACTACTCTTCCTTTTTTTTTTTTTGGTTTTGCAAGCATTGGTTATTAGAGCTGAGGATTCTTGACAACATGCACAGTTTCTTCTTGTCTTGCTAAATTCATGACGTTTGGGTTTCCTTGTCAACTCACTGCATTGATTTTTCCATAGGAAAACAGCTCAAAGAATAGAAATTCAGATTAGTTATGTCACTTTAAAATTAAAAAAATCTTCAAAAGCTACATTGCAAATTTATGTTTATTGCCAGCCATTTTAGTGCCTGGTCTAAATGGGGGGTGAAAGTATACAGTTACACTTTTTTGATCTCTTTCTCCATTGAATACACTTTCCTTGCTCCTACTAAATGAGTAAATATTAGAAATGCTAACAAAGGGAAATATATATTGGAATATATAATGTGACAGGTATTTCTGCAAAGAAAACTATCCTCTGTTAAAGCAGGTGCAATAGTAACCATTTTGGGTTTGTTGAAACAGTTTTAGAAATTAGGTTTTTCACAAATGTTGGCAATTTTTCTGTACATAATCTGCTATTAAATCTTTTCTGTCACATTTAAAGGACTAATTAATGGCAACTTTTAATGTATATTTTACCTGTTACTCATGATGCTGATTTAGACGTAATAATAGCTTTTACACATAATGCGTTATTTAGACAAATGCGATAGGAAGATATGTTATTCCAATTAAAGTATTTACCAGAATAAGCAGTTGTACAAGTAGAAAAATTATTTTAAGAAATAAGGTCAGCACGCTATGAACATGCATAGGTTAAGAACCACCAGCATGGGATTAGATCTAGCACAGGCAGTATACTATGAAATGGCACCATCTCTCTCTGTTTCCCATGCGGTTACTCTTATAACACCCTTTCCCCTAACTCCTATGTAAGAATAATGACGAGGAGATTGTGGTTGCACTCATGTTCACCAGACTGAGCCTTGACCACAGCCAGCTTTAAAAATAGTAAGAAACCTATGCCCAGTACAGCACAGAAATTGACTTCAAATGATGACAGGGTTTGATTTGCATATCTGATGAGAATGCTCTCCAGAGATAGTAAGTTTAAAGGAAAAAACAAGTTGGTAGTAGCAAGATGATGTTCTGGAGATTTTCCAAGAACTTTTCATGGTATGAAAGAATATCACTGCTGGGCAGAAACAGAAAGAACAGAGATGTTCACAGCTCCATATTTTCTAAGTGGATGTTTGCCTCCTAGGCAGCGACTTTATAAAACGGAGGTTCACATTATTTACACCTGTGTGAATCTGCAGTAGTTGAACTATTAGCAGTGGGAGCTGGATGTTGGTGCCATTCTGGTTTGGATTATTGGTAATCATAACCCAAATGTTCTCAGCTTGCAAAGAGGCGTAGCTCACACTCTCTCCGTTTTTTTGTTGTGTTTTTTTTTTTTTTTATCTTGTTGGAGGGTTTTTTTTAAGGTTCCCCTCACTCAGATGCACCTGCCTATAGCTATAACTATCTAAACATACTGTATATATACAGACACATACCTAATCTTGCTGCTTATCACAAAGGCCATAATGTACTTCCTGTCTAAGGATCAGAATTAGTAATGTTTTATCAGATACGTCTTTAGTCTAACCCAGCCTCTGAGCTAGCATTGGTCTCATGGGCACTTTGAGATAGCAGACATGTCACAGCTCTGTATAAGGTCATCCTTGGACACATGTCCATTCTAATGATGTTACAGTATTAGTGGCATCAACAAGGACATTTCAGACTTCAGCCTGCAGAAATGAAAGGGAGGTGTTGTATGACTATTCCTTTAAAGTCAATGTGTCACAAACATTTCATTACAAGTACCGTAGCAATTAATGATGCTACTTTGTGATTTCTCACAAGTAATCATAAAGCTTCTGCAATTTCTTACCGAGTTGCTCTGCTAAATGTTTGCCTCTCTCAGTGAAGATTACCCGTTCATCCTCCATGTCACATTTGTTGCCGACCAAAATAACCTGGGCATTATCCCAAGAGTATGTTTTGATTTGAGTTGACCTTAAAAAAAAGACAGAGAGAGAGAGAGAATGAAGTCAAAGCAAAGCAAATTCCCCTTAAATCAATTTCAAACAGAACAGTAGCAAGTCAAAAAAGACAATACTAATTTTGACATCCAGGGTAACATGATTCTGTTTATTTACGGATTTCAACTAAATTAAGGATTATCTGTCAGGAATTATTATTTCAGGAATAATATATCACAGGTTTTACTTTTGCATGTTAAAACAAAGCAGTTTTTCAATATTTTCTCCTGCCATCAACATTCTTCCTGTATTTTTAGAAAGAAGTGGTGACACAGTCGCTCACACAATTAGTAGAATATTCACATTTTAATGCAAACCTTATAATATAAAACCAGAGCTTTGAAACAAAATCAACAGCTTATTCATTTGTCATCTTTCACTTTTTAAAAATCAGAATCTAAATTTATGATTGAAACTTCAAAACCATTCTGTCTTCCTTCTGTTGCTTCTCTCCAGCATGTTCCGATACAGGTCTTTGGCCTATATGAATGACAGCAATGTTCACATTGTGCATTAAGCCACGGACATGGGCTGAGTTTGAACTTTGATTTACCTCCCATTCAAATTATACAAGTGCTAAACACGACTACAGCTGAATTGGAGTATCTCAGGCCTTGAAACACCGTGGCACCTTCAGTAGTGGTGGTGAAACAGCTTACTGTACAAAGCCCTGCTAGAATCATAGAATGGTTTGGGTTAGAAGGGACCTTAAAGATCATCCAGTTCCAACCCCTTGCCATGGGCAGAGTAAAATACTGCTCTTCTGCAATTTGAATAAAATGAAGTTAATGGGCAATTTGAGAGCATACTCAAGGCATTCCTTAGTTGCTGACTGCCACCATTTTGGTGATACTCAGACCTGCTCTGCAGGAGGAAAGCTCCATGTCCTGGCTCCAGGCTCAGCCAGGAGTGATGTTGCTGGCTACCACCTTCTAACAGAGAGCAGTACCTGATCTAGAAGGTAACTCAGGGTGAAGCAAGCTTACTCTAAGCATTTACACTATGCCTTGGACTTGTGACTATGTTTAAAGCTCTGAGACAGCTGCTCAGTCAACTGCTTAATAACTATAAGATATTAGTATCTCTTCTGTCCCCATATGATCAACTGGGAGAGAAAATTATGTAAAGCATCTCTCACTTCCCCCATTTTTGAACAATACAGAGTACTTAGAAAAACTCCACTGAAATAGAAACCGACTTGCTACATGTTAGGAGAAAGCACCCTGGAAGGGAATCCTGTTGTGTATCAGGGTCCTGGGTCTCTGTGAGAAAATATGAAATAACTTCAAAAATCTGTCACCTGTTTTGGAAGTTGGTCTGTGTGGGCGCTAAGTTCACTAGTGATCCCTTCTTGTAACAGCCGTTGTCACTACATATTCAGATCCCTGTTTGCAAAATGCTTCATGCACAAAAAAATTAATGATGTTGAGAGACAGAAAATGGATCAAATCGCCTCAGCTGGCTTTGCTTACTGCCAGACCAGAGGGATGAATATGGACAAAAACTGTTACAGCTATCCATGGGTAGTGCTGTTGCCCACAGGGTCAGAGCCACAGGACAAGAGTCAATGCACCTTTAAGCCATGTGTGATGGGTTTGCAGTGCCAGGCAGAGGAAGTTAAGGTGAAGGATCATACTGTCTTTAGGGTTGTTTTACTTCACCAGAATGAGGAAAAGGGAACTGAAGCAAGCCCCAGGCATTTAGTGCTACACATTGTTACCTTGAGCAATCCCTGATCTTTTCTTCAAGAAATGAACACTGTGCTATTTTAAATATGGTTGGTAGTAACTTCAGCAAGCCATTACAGGGTACTGTAACCAAAGCACCCTGTGGACTTAAAATTTCACAAAAGATACAACTGCTCAGAAAGAAAGGGCACCGTGCATTCATTTTGTCAGAAATGTTCTCTTGGAACCATGTTGAATTCTTCTGGAATTTGTGGTTAAGCAAAAAAGAATCATTACTATTTTTTTTAACCAGAACCTCCTTTGTCACCATAGCAACTTTGCAAATATGAGAAGCTCAAACGTCAGAGGATGTTAGTCCATTAAGGTCTCTAAAAGAGCTTAGCTTTGAACAGTTATGAGTTGAGGATCAATTCATTCCTCTTATGTCAGGAGGAAATTGAAAATGCTTCAAAAGCAGAATACACAGTAAAAATATTTTACGGAAGGAACTAAGTGCATACTCTGCAAAGGTGAAATATAAGAAATTGATGAAGACATAGAACCTGAAGAAATATCATCACACCAGTATAAAGAGAATTCATGCAGCCTTGTTTTTCAGACTCTTACTCCAGAGCCTTACAAGAGTTTCTTTGCTCATGAATGTAATCCCTTTCATTTTACTGCAGTTAGACATGACTTTTCATTCTATGAACTATGTGCATTCAAATGCTTATCATTCCCAAAGCAACTTACTTTATTCTTAGAATTTTTTTTATCTGGTTTCCTTATGTCTTGTCTTCTAGTTAGAAAGATATTTTTTTAAACAGCAAGAGATCTTGTCCTTGATTACAATTTCAAAGGCTTATGTTTTTCATATTGCAAAAATACAACTGACTATGAAAACCAGCTGAATGTATCCCCACCCAACTCCACATAAGTAGGAGCTTAGATTCAAAGAATTTAACGGGATTATCACTGTCATATTTCCTTGTGGACATATATTTCCATTAATGGCTTCTGTAGAGTTTGATTCCCATAATTCTCCACAAAGGCCAACACACAAGTCATTTAAAAGAGAATTTGCTGTTCCTTGCATATATAACCTTTCAAATGACCGAGATGTTTGATTAATCCAAACCCCAAACCATTGTCCTTGTAAAGAACTTTAGTCTCAGGAAGACTGAAGACATGAAAAGGGAAAACTAAGGTTTGCAGTAAGCTAAATACAGCAGTTCTTGTTTAGTCTTAGTGACCTGGTGTATGTCAATAGTAACTTACCCTGTAAATCTTTCACATTCTAGTTGTATCGTAGGCAGGTAATCTGGAACATGCTTGAATTTTTATAATGTATAGACACCAGAGGAGCAGATTAATGCAGAGTTCAATGATCCATTACTTTCAGTGATCAGCGTGAGACTTGTTTTCCATGTACGGTGATTCTGCTGTATTCCTTGTCAGTAAAGAGCATTTGCTGAGTACCAACTAAACGGCTCTGTATTTTCCACTCCTGGTTTAAAGCACTGTAAAGTTGCAAAATAAATCTCCAAAGAGTTTTGGTCTATTATGATAGAACACGGAAAAAGATAATATGGAGGATTTTTTACTTTGTTTGATGGAATGAAATACTACCTGAAAAAAATGCTCAAAACATAGTTTTGTGTTTTGAACACAAAAATCCTACTTTGTTTGAATGAACCCTAAAGGAAAGGCAAAATTAAACACTTCACTCTGGCATATGTCTGGATGCACACTGCTTCAGTATTACCACGCTACCTGGTTCTGCTCCTAGGAAATGCCTTGTAATATTTGTTAATTCACAAAATATTCTTCTGAAAATATTGCTTTTAAATTTAATAGGATATAATGAGATTTTGTATTGCTGCCACTTATAACACTGCCATTTACTGAAGAAGAGAATAAAACCAGCATTTCCTAGGCAAAGCTATCCACTTTTACTTCAATTCTCATGAACACACAAGTTTCAAAGTGAATATTACAATGCTTAAAATGGTGAACATATCATTATAAAGACCAAAGACGCTATTATCATGCTCTAAACCCCTTCAAGTAAAAATAAAAAATAAATGTCAATTCTGGTTACAACGAAGCATAGTGAAATGCATCTTCATGACAGAGAGGAAGCAGTAGGTAATGTTACAGCACATTATCTTTTGGGAAAAGATTAAGTACAAGCTTAAAGGGCTATATATACAGGCCAGTCAGTTCCACTTTAATCCCCGAAAAGGTGGTGAAATGGCTCATCCTAGAAGCCATCTCTAAGCACATGGAAGACAAGAAGATGACCAGGAGTAGTCACTATAGATTCATCAAAGGGAAATCATGCTTAACCAGCCTGTTTGCCTTCTAAGATGCTCAACTGGCTGGACAGATCAGGGGAGAGCAGTGCATGTTGCTTACCTGGACTTCAGCAAAGCTATTGACACTGTTTCCCATGACATCCTCATAGGAAAGCTCAGGAAACACTGGCTGGACAAGTGGATGGTGAGGTGGAGAACTGGCTGAATGGCAGGTCTCAGAGGGTTGTGATCAGTGGCACAGAATCTAGTTGGAGACTTGTAATCATTGGTGCTCTCCGAGGGGGCCCAAGTGCAGGGTCCTGCACCTGGGCAGGAATAACCCCATGCACCAGGGCACGTTAGGGATTGACCTGCTGGGAAGTAGCTCTGTGAAGAGAAACATGGAAGTCCTGGTGGACAACAACTGTCTGTGAACCAGCATGTGTCCCTGTGCCAAAAAAAACAATGGTATCCGGGGCTGCATTAGGAAGAGCATTGCCAGCATATCTGGGGAGGTGATCCTGACTGTTAGCCCTGGGGAGGCGATCCTGCCTGTTAGCCCTGGGGAGGCCACAACTGGAGTACTGTGTCCAGGTCTGGACTCCCCAGCACAAGAGAGACAGGGAGCTCCTGGAGCAAGTCCAGCAAAGGGCTACTAGATGATTCAGGGAGCTGGGCCTGTTCAGCTCAGGGGAGAGAGCTCATCAACCAAGTAAGTATCTGAAGGCAGGGTGTCAAGAGGATGGAGCCAGACTCTTCTCAGTGGCACCAGGTGATACGACGAGAGGCAGCAGGCATAAACTAAAATACAGGTTGTTCCACCTGAACGTGAGGAAGAACTTCATTACTGTGAGGGTGACTAAGCATTGTAATAGAGCTCAGGGAGGCTGCGGAGCCGCCTTCCCTGGAGATATTCAAAAGCTGCCTGGACACAATCCTGAGCAATGTGCTTAAGGTGACCTTGTCTGAACAGGGAGGTTGGGCTAGATGAACTCTGGCAGTCCCTTCCAGCCTCAACCATTCTGTGATTCTGTGATTCTGTGATCTATTCTCAGATATGATTGCTTGAGCCCTATAAAAAAATCAGTTTAATAAAAAATTGGTTCTAGCAGGAAGACTGAATCCAACTATGAAAGAGCAAAACTTTCTATGAAGCAGAAGACTAACCTGTGTGCAGCAGTGTGACCCTACACATTTGAACATGCAAAGCTTCAAATAATTGTCCAGGCAACAATGTCAGGGTGTCTGTGTGTGCTTGCGTGGGCTGCTTACAAGGAGTATTGCACAGCATAATGGACTAGGGTTCAGACATACACAGCCCCAGCTCGCTGAGGTAGCTGAGATGCTAGAAGCCAAAACGCCTAGCACAGAACAATATAGGAGCAATGGTGTGACATTACCATTATGAAAACTAGACAGTTCACATTAAACTGTGTGATAAAAGCTCAAAGGAGCTCAGAGACACAATGGCAGCTTAAGAGCCCAAATAATATCTTGGCCCTGGCTGCTTCCAGCTCTATTTCAGGAACCATCAAACTGTCAAATGCCCACATCCACAAGCCCAGAGAAGCACAGCGGCACAAAGGCAGATGACAACCCAAATTAAGAACTCAGGAGAAAGAACACCACATTGAGGCCGCCTCACAGGGCTTTCCCAGGAAAGCCCCAGCCCCACTGTCCAGGCATGAAACCCATCACCATGGATCCACATTGGAGTCTTTTATGTCCAGGTGCTAGCAACTGGGAGAATAGGATCTAGAGGCAGCTATTGGGTAGACTAAGCATATAAACCCAGCTGATGGAGGGACCCATGCTGCACACGTTTACACAGATATATATCCTCAGAAATGGAATTCCATGGTGCTCTGCCAGGGAGGGGAGCAGGACGAGACTGCTGGTGCTGTTTTGTGTTTGTGGGAGCACTCTGTGTGTCTGTGATGTGTGTGGCTGGCCATGCATACATGTATAAGTATGTGTTGTATATGGGCATGTGTCCTGGGTTCATCAGTAGCAAGCCATTTTTCTCCTTCTTGGTAGCTGGTGCAGTGCTGTGTTTTTGACTTTCAGCCTGGGAACAGCGCTGATAACACCGATGTTTTTAGTTGTTGCT
>WYDI02035256.1:0-14486 GCA_009867235.2 Psittacus erithacus
CAGGTTTCCTGGAGCCCCTTTAGGCACTGGAGCTGCTCTGAGGTCTCCCCTTCAGGAGCCTTCTCTTCTCCAGGCTGCAGCCCAGGAGATGGCACCAGCGCACCGCGCTGCCAGCCCCACCGGGGCTCCGCGCCGGGGATGCTGCTCCGAGGCCGCCTGGGACCGGTGCTGCTCCGAGCTCTGTGGCGGGGGCTGGGATGGGCAAGGGGTGTGGCGGGGCTCTGCTGCCAGCCCGACCGCTGTCCCGCCTGCGGCTACAGCGGAGGGGGGGGTAAGAGGAGCAGCCCTGGCACATCCAGCCTGCTCCAGGGACCGTCCTTGTGAGCACAGGAGTCTCTGTTGCTCTCCATCTCTTGAGCAAGCAGCGGGGCTGCCTGGGCTCCAGCCACCTCTGCTCTTCCAGTAGTGTCTGACTACTGGTGATGGCTGGAGGTGAGATATGTGGTTAAGGAGGTCAGGATGAGCATGTTTCTGTGGGGATGTAAGGCAGCACCATAAGGTAAGTTTGGAGGTGGCTTGATGATGGAGGGCAGGTCCCTGGCAGCCCATCCCAGCCAGGACAGCATCCTGGTGAGGGGCTTCAGAAGTGAGCCACATGAGTCCTTGGGTGAAGGTACTCGGTGGTGGACAAGGGTGACTGTGAAGGAGAAGGGGTGAAGCTTTGACAAGGAGCAATGATTGGGATGGAGCCATGTGGGACAGTGGCAGGTCCGAGGGTAGCCCATTGCCAGAGCCTGCTATGAGTCCTGGGGTGGGTTACAGGCCACCCTGGAGCCTTTGGGATCCCTCCTGTTTCTGCTCTTGATACACATGCTCTTGTGGCTTCACTACCTCATAGGCATTGATGGCAGCTTTCCCCAGGGGAGACCAGTTGAAAAGGAGACATGAGTTTTCTGTGTCCATTCCAATCCCTACTTTTGCTATTATGCACTGGTTTCTTCCCAAAATATCCTTCCTGTTGCTTGGCCTCTTGTCTCTCTTTGGTGTCACCAGACCAGACCAGGCAGGTGCTACCTGCAGTGAGCTTCCCCACCA
The DNA here is from genome assembly GCA_009867235.2 of Psittacus erithacus. NCBI lineage: Eukaryota > Metazoa > Chordata > Aves > Psittaciformes > Psittacidae > Psittacus > Psittacus erithacus. Next base: position 1,036 of record WYDI02035256.1, read on the forward strand.
ACCATGCCTTTGCCGGCTGCCAGGAGCATGCACTGAAGCACCAGCATGAAGCCTTTTGTGCCTTGATCCCAGAAAGCTGCTGCTTTACTAGGTGTTTGCTCAGCTCGTGATGTGAGAGGCACAAGGCCCCTCTCCTTCCAGCTTCTTGGAGGAAGATGGAGATGACTCCTTTGAGATGGTGGTTTCTCTGGGTGCAGTAGGCAGTGTAAGATGCTTGTACTCCATCTCCCCACCCTGGCTCCTGGGGCTTGCAGTGGAGATGACACCCTCCACGAAGCTCATTCCCTGCATCCCTGCATCCTTTTCCTTCCTTTACACAACCCTGAAGCCCCCAAAGCTTTAATGGGATGGGTGGGACTGAACAACCAAAGGAAGATGGCAGTGATCCCCCCTCCCTCCTATCACCCCAGCTCCGGGTGCTGTAGTTTCCTTCCCAGTCAGGCTTCACCAGGGGATTCTCTCCCTGCAGCGGGACCCATCTGTCTTGGAGCAGATTAGAAAGATGTCACTTTGCCAGCACAGTCATTTATCACAGTGGCTGGGGAAATTAGCAGGGGCCGGGCAGCGAGGAGGGAAACTGGGCTTGTCCTGGTGGTGTAGGTAAAGGTTGTAGAGGCTTCTATTTCTAGCTTGGCATCAGCTTGTCTTGAGGAAGAAACAAGGGCCCGGGATTTCCACCTTCGGGTCCTGATGGGGCTGAGAGCAATAAACTCTGACAAAATTTATGGGGCAGAGGAGCTGGGATCTCTTGAGCATTGGGGCTTTTAACTGGATGCTCAAGTTCTCCTTCCAGCTGCTAATTCCAGGAGCCAGGGTAGAAATGAAGCCCTCAGGCTTGCCATAATAGTCACAAGGATGGGACAAACCCCCTCGTTGTAGGGGTTACCTGCACTGTGCTCTGCCTATGGAGCAGCCCAGCTGGATTTGATGCTTTGCTCAGGGCCAGCAGTGGGATAAGGGGCTCCAATCCCAAATGGCCAGCTGGAAGCACAGCAAAACTCAGGAAAGGGGAGGGGAAAAAAAAGCTATTTTTCAGTGATGGAGAGAGCGCTGCAAACAAATGAGGAGCAGAATGCAAATGAAACCTGATAAAAATTCCCTGGCAGTGTCCCCTTTCAGCGTCATATATTTTTATCTTACTCTGGTTTTATTTGCTGGAAAGGGAAATGTAAAGGGAGAAACATTCAATTAAACCTGCCTATCAGCTGGAGCCCCTGAGCCATGGCACTTGGGAGCTGGAGGAGGGAAGGATGCTCCTATGTCCCAGCACGATGCCTGGGACCACTGATGCTCTCTTGCCTGTCTATGCACCCCCTGTTGTCACTGGCATCCTGTGGCAAATGGCTGTCACTATGTTAATCGCCATAGTAACAAGGGGCTGAGATCTGGCAGGATCTGTCTCCCTGCATGGCACAGTGGGGCCTTCTCCTTCCTGGGCTCCACAGAGCTAGGCTGGCACTGGTGACCCTTCAAGGACACATTTGTGTCCCATTGTCTTCCTCTGTGCACTGCTTTGCCCATTGCTTGATTTCTCTTCATCACCATCTCCTTCTCTCCAGGCATGTGGATGCTACAGGGACCCAAGTCCTGCAGTAAGGAGGCCCCGTACATCCTTAGGGTCAAAGCTGGGACTTTTGGGGCAGCAGCTGCTTCTTAGTAGTATGCGGGGAGTCTTTGGTGTTCGCACTCAACTAACACAAGGAGGAGATGATCTCAGGCTTTTTTCTGCTCAGATCACCAGCTTTTCCTTCCGGAGGGTGACATGTTGGAGTTTCCATGAGCTGTATTAGTGTGCAAAGATGCATACCAGCTTCTAGATGGTAGAAATGAGGAATGGCAATCAACTGTGAAGCTCAGCACATACTCGCTATTGGGATTCTTAAATATCTAAACGTGGGAGCTGGTGATGTCACTGCAAACCCTGGAGTCTCTGATCCTGTACCATGGCCAGTACATGAACCAAAACCAAGTTTCAGTGGGCTTTGAATACAGTTTCTGTGGACAGAGCTAGGGAGAAGGTGCTAGAGAGGACGGGTTTCTCCTCAAATCAGGCAGGGCTTCTCTGAACATCTTCTTGCCCTAGCCTGAGACTGGTGATGTGGAGTATCCTGCTCATGTTGTGCTGTGAGACCCCAGCACTGACTCAAAGGGAGCCAGCTGCTGGCTTGGCTTTGTTGAAGGCACAAGGCAGTGGAGAAGATACTCCCAGAAATACACCTGTGGGTGCATGGGTTCTGATCTGTGGCAAGGAAACCTCCTCCCCTTGGTGGAGGCTGCTGGCTGGCAGTGGCTGTGACAGGAGCAGCTGGGATGTGGACATCTGTCTCCTCATAACTAGACTGAGACCAGTGCCTTATTCCCTGGCAGGCATTCATCAGCTGGCAATGACTTTCTGTCTTTATTGACCCAGGGCTGGAGCTGAGCCAGTGACACGGAGGTAAAAGGGTCTGTTTACCCATGAAAAATACTCCTGAGGCATCTACAGCCTCTTCCAGCTTCAAACACTGGTGAAACCAAGGGCATGCTTCCAGTGGGGAGGTGCTGGTAGGACCGGAGCACCCAGGCAGTGAAACCTCACTGAAATCAGTGCTGTTGGTGAGGGTGATGCTTGGGAGATGCAAAGAGCTTCTCTTTGGGTGTGGGTAGATGCTGCAATGATGATTGCAGAAGGTGCCTTTTGTGTCCTTGTTCCTTCTTAGCTCCCCACTGGGAAGAGGGGGAAAATTGAGGCAGCCATGAGGAATATAGCAGTAATAAAGCCAGACCCCTGTCGGGCAGGGTGTAGTTGTGCTGGAGAGCAGCAGCTCAGCAGGCACCGGGTGCACTACGGAGCCAAGGATAATAAGAATAATAGAAGAGATATCAGGGTGAGTGGCAGCTCGGCAGCCTGAGGCCAGGCTTGTCTCCTGCAGGGATCCTGCTGACCACCAGCAGCTCTGCCCAGTCCCTGGAAAGCTGTCAGCTGCTGACACGGCACAAATAGTGCCATTGCCCTGTGAAAACCCTGCCTCTGGTGTGTTTCCGCTTGGTGCTGCTGCTGCTTGGTGAAACTCCTCAGTGAGTGCAATGTTTGGATCTGGGTGGGGATGGAGAGAGGGAAATGGAGACAGTGGGAAAGGGACAATGTTTTCTAAAAAGAGCAAAGCCAGTGAAGAGGGTGGAAATGGGGCAGAAATGGTTTGGATGAAGGAAGAGCCCCATCCCTGAGGCACAGGCTGACTTCAGCCCCTCCATCCCCTCCTGAGCCAATGTCCCTCACCCCATCAACTCCCGTTTGCTCTCTCCAGCCCTGGCACCCGTGGGTCCACCTCTCCATGCACAGTCCCCATCCTCTCTCACCCTCCAGCAGAGCCCCCCTTCCTGGCTCTATACCTGCATACTGCCTGAATGCACACATCGCACATCCGCTTCCCCAGGCTGTTTCTTTACACAGGGACAAAATTCCTCATCCTTACTGATTTTCCACAAGCTTTTAGGGAGATACATCAAACTTCATTCTTGTACAGACAATCATTGCTTTCCTTCTCCAGCTTGCTTGAAGTATCATGCACATCCTGTGTGAGCCAAGGATGTGTGCAGAGAGAGGACCAAGAGATTGTGTCTTTGGCTGGATGGGGATGGTTCCCCATTAACCATACAGGAAGAACACCAGTTGGGGGAGGAGAAAAGGGAGAGCCAGCAGGCAGTGATGTTTAAAGGAGGAGGGAAAGGGCTGGGTCTCAGCTGTGAGGATGAGGATGGATTTTTTTGGAGTAGCCTTGGGTTGGTGTTCTCTCTTCTGTTGGAAACTGCTCCTTTGTCAAAGCAAGTGCCTGTGGGGAAGGTCAGACGTGATCAATCTCCCCAGTTTGAAAGCAGGCATTCAGAAATGCTCAGCAACGTCCCATTCGGGTGATTTGTGAGCAGGCAAAATCGGGGAGAGCTGGTTCAAAAGACTTCTTCCCTGGGAAATGTGAGTTTGCAGCACAGCATCTAAAGAGACAAAGAGAAGCAAGCTCCAAAGGCTTGAATCCACTTGCTTTTTGGTGTGAGGGGTTTGACTCCCACTCTCCCCTCACAGCCTTTGCATCCCTGCAGCATGGTCCCTTAAGGATAATAGTCCCTTTGGGGCATAAAACCCCTTTCCTACCAGCTGTAGCATAGAAGAGGGTGAAAGCCAGTCCAGAAGCATAAGACTTCAGGGAACACGGAATTTAAACATGTGGAAACCCCATTGTGTCTTGTCCAAGTTCTGTTTCAGGGGTGTTATTACTGACCTCCTGGCGCTGGTTTCTCAGTGTGGCTCCAGCCCTGTGAAACAGGGGGAATCTTTAAGAAGTCTGTGCTGGAGTGACTTCCGAATGCTGTGTGTTTAATAGGGATTAATGGGAATTAAATAAGAATGGGAGAAGTGGTGGGAGGACTAAACTGTCTTGGAGTAGGCAGTAAGGGAGGGGGAAGTGCCACCTGAAAAGTATCTAGGGAGATGGCTGCTGGTGTGGGATGGCTGGAAACTGGGATCCTTTGGATGATTGCTTTTACATCCTTTGAATGATGGGGTAGGGGGACGCTGTGGCTGTACCCCAAGATGTAGGGCAGCTGGTGATGTACGGTTTGGAAGTTGTTTACCATCCTGGGAATGCACTGGGGGCTGCTGGCTCACTGTAGGGCTTTGGAGGTGTGCAGGGCTTCTTACTCATGCTCACAATGTGCCAGAGAACCGGTGAGAAAGGGATGCAGTTACTGGGAAAAGCTGGATGCTGATCTGTACTTAGCCTATGGAATGAGAGCAGAGCCCTGGCAAAAGGCTTCCTGGGTGGGTGCTGCCCCGGACAGTGTGGACTGGGGTGTCTGGTGGCTGTCCTGGCTCCCGATGACAGCAGCTCCTCTAGGACATGTCTGGAGTGTTGTGTGAGCTAATTACATGCCCTTAGGAGGTTTCTAATAGCTGGAGCCCCTGGGTGCTGACATGTGTTGGAGCATCCTTGCCTGGGCTGTGATGGCTATGGAGCAGCGTGGTGGTCATGGTGTGAGAGGGAACCTGCCTGCTGTTAACACCCTGCAGGAGTGTGGCGCAGGGATGCGGAGCAGTGCTGCCTGCAGCCAGCTTCCCCCGGAGCTCACCTCCGGAGCTGCCTTTTGAGGGCTGTTTCATCCGGGTGAGTCTCACAGGGGCAGCCCTTGGGAGGCAAAGCAGCAGAATTGGATGTTTGTGCTGCACGAAGAAGGCTCCGGTTACACAGTCAGGGAGAAGAGGATCCTAAATTGGATTTCTCCGCTCACTTGGAATGTGCTCCAGTTGTGGGAGATTATTGGGGATTTAAAGTGAACATACAGGAAATGGTAATGTATCCCCCAGCCAAAAGAGCTGGGGAGCTCCATGTATTGCTGTGTTAAATACAGAGGAATCTTGCAATTAACATCTGAGCAGTGAGCGGAGCGGGGCTGGTGACGAATGAAAGCCATGCAAGTTTGCAGGGTTACAGCCTGCCTTTCATCTCTTCCTCTGTGGGTGAAGCACGAAGGCAGCTAGCTCCTTCCCGCACCATGGGCATCGCATCCCTTCCACGCTCTCCTAGCTGGGGTGACCCACATGGGATGATCAAGGGAACAAAGCAAACCCCAGAGCACCGGGAGGGGACCAGCAGCCACCCCCAGATCTGCAAAAAACACTGTGTTCTCCTGTGAAAATCAGTGATTCCTTTTTAAGAATGAAATTTGGGATGCTTAATTGAGTATGCCGAGATTGAGTGTCGCTGATTTCTGTTTCCCACTCCTCTGCCTCCCCCTTGTTTTGGCCCCAGAAATGTCAAGGCTAATTGCCAGCATTATTTTTCCTCTTGTTTCAGCCTCGCCTACCCCAGTGCTGTGGAATGAGGCAGCGTGTGTGAGCATCACTGCCTAGTGCTGGTGCGGGCAGCACCTATCCTGGGAGCTGGGCCTAAGTAGGGATACACAGCTTAATGTGGGGAGCAGCACTCCTGCAAGCTGCTTAACAGGGAGCACGGCTGAGTCCAGACATGGATCCAAACAGGCAACTTGCTTTTGCAGAGAGATGAATACAAGTGGAGCTGTGGGAGCTGAACTGGCATGGAATGGAGGCCTGCCTTGGGTATGATGGATTCCTGCTGCGCACTGGCTGGTTTGGGGGGGGTGGTGTGTGTGCGTGTTTGGAGGGGAGCAGGATGAGTGCCAGCAGATGGCACTCTGGAATGCACTGCACAGCCTTTTCACTGTGCAGAACCTGTTCTGAAATGGCTTCCTCAGCTTCTCTGTGCAGACACTCCGGCCAGGATGGGGCTGGACCACAGTTCAGTGCGCTCACCCTCCATCCTTGCCCTCCTCACTGCCAGCGTCTCCTGTTTGCAGACCCTGTGCCCTGCAGCCTTGTCTCCTCACCAAGGCATTTCTCCAGCCCCTTCTTTGCTCTACCAGGGTGCTAGATTCTAAGGACACGAGGCTGAATGTCCCTCCTGCCGAAAGGGGATGTTTGGGGACCCCAGCCTGAGGTTTTCATGCTTGGGTTGGAAACGTGAGCATCATGGGGAGGAGGGCTGGGAGCAGAACCATTCGGAGGCTGTTTATTTTCTGTCCCTGGGGTGGTAGGCGCTCACCTCTGCCTCAAATTACAAGTCATGTCACATCTTGGGAGGCTTGAAATTGTGTTTCTCAGCAATGTTCCTAAAGAGATTAGAAGCACTGAAATGGCTGAAATACCCTCTGAGCTCGGAGCGGAACAAGGCACAGAGCAGAGTGGGACGAGGAGAAAGCTGCAGCATCCTCACCAGCGTGGAGGGCAAGGCTGGGGGCAGTTCATCCCCTGCCCCCTCCTCATACCCTTCTGGTTTGGGATTGTTTTTCCAGTGCCAGTTCTTACTGATGCAAATGGGATGTGGGAATAGCTGGGGTGGCCACTTTTCCCCTGGCGTGGGATGGAGAAGCCCAGCCAGCATCCCACGGAGTGCAAAGTGTCTTTAAAGAGATACTGAGATGTTCACCCATGGAGCAGGGTGCTGCTCCTCCAGTTTACAGATGGGGAGAGAGGAACTGTGATTTCAGGGATTAAGAAGGGCCAAGCAGCCAGGCAGAAGGTAACCCTGAGTGCAGAAGGAATTGATTTCCAGGGCTGATTCAGAGGAGGTAGCAATTCAAAACTTAATACAAGGCAGAAGCTGCTTTCTGAAGTTTGGCTGTTTACTTTCAGTTGGCTTATTCTTAACCCCAGCCTAAATCACCCATGTCTGATCCTTTGCATTCTCTTCTTGCTGCTGGAGTCCCTGCAACAGGGGCTGCATTGGCTGTGGGGCTGCATCCTGGTCCTTACTGTGTACATCCCTATTCCTGGGGCTGTGTGGAGCTGTCGGAGATGTCACCAAGGCGACTTGGTCCCCAGGTGCTGCTTTGAGGGCCTGGCTGACAGAGTGATTGGTGATCAGCGGCTGAACTGACACATCATGCCACAATTAGAGACCTCCTGGAAAGAAAGAGATTTGAGCCAGGCAAAGACAGAGCCAGTTACAAATATTGAAGGAGCTGTTAAAGATGCAAACTCATTATCTCCCAAGCAATCCAGCGACACTCACAAGGACATTAGTGCCAGAGCAGCGCATAGGAATGATGAATGTATCCATTGGCGTGGGTCTTGTGTTATGGAGTGGACAGAAAGACGAGCTTGATGACAACACATCCACAAACGTGGCCATCATCCCAATAACAGCCTGGGAAGAAATGCAAGGGTGGTGAATGGGAAAGGGGTAAGGGTTATAGATGAAGTGAAGCAAGCTGTGGCCTGCTGCAAAGGGGCTGAAAAGCCAGAAGAGGTGCTGAGATTGAGGAAGGAGCTCTCATGGCTGGGTCTGTTCGGGGAAGAGAGCTGGGATTCACTGCTCTGGTCTCCACTGGCTAATTATGTCGCCAAGTACCTCCTGACTTGTGAGACTCAGCAAAAGCCTTGGCGAGGGTTGCCTCGGAGGTCAACAGAACTGATCTAATTGCATTTCCAGCGAGAGTATTTATGTGGCTATTTTCAGAGTGCTTTTTCCATACCTTGGGAAAAATGCAAACCGAAAGAGCAACAACCTGCTACTCCATAGCCACCGTGCCGGCAGGGAAGGTGGTTCTGCCACCACATGGGGCCACGTCTGTGATGGAGGAGGTGGCAGTGGGATGCTGCTTCGGAGCCCTTATAGCTGCGGTATTTAAATCCTCCTGCTCTAGTGAGAGGGAACCCCAGATTGATTTCTATCCAGTTGTGTGGCTCTATCTCTGCAATAACAATGTGCTTAGTGTGCAGGATGAAATTAATACACAGCCAGATTTACCTGAGGAATATTTGAGCAAGTTTTGAGCTGAATATTCATTGGAATTTTCCATGCTCTGATGTCTTGCTTGGCCCATCATGGCTTTAACCGGGCAGCTGGGTCAGCTCTTCCTGGGGCATCACTCGCGGTGTCAGAAATGCTGGAAATATCCCAACAGAAAATCTCCACCTCATTTTCTCTGCAGCCTGCGAAGCAGTGGACATGATGTAAATCCTGCTGTCTATCCATGCTGTGCTCTGAGGAAAGAGGGGCTCGGCTCCTGTCCCGCATCCAATAGGTGCCATCTGGAGCAGAGCGATGCAGGAGCACTGTGGGGGGTCACAGCCCTGCATAGGAAGGTGCCTGGCAGCCCAGAGCTGGGTCAGAGCTGCGGGACATGGGTGGAATGAGCAACTGTAATCAAAGCTGACCTGTGGCCAACTCTGTGGAGAGCTCTCAATGCTACAACTAAATGAGCTGGTGGCAGATTCAGGCAAGACTAAAATTAAACCAGGTCAGGTACAGGCAGTATTGTGGAGCCGGGAGCCAGGGTTTCAAAGCATCTCTCTCCAACAGAAGGAGAACAGGGGAAAAAAAAAACCTTCCTGTGTATGCAAAGGACATTTCCAGATCTCTAATCCTTTGATTATAACAGATCTTAAGAGAAACTGTGCTACTCCTTGAAGGTGGAGGAAAAGAAACCCAATGTAACTGCTCTAAACTGATGGAAAGCAAGCTGCTAATAATCAGCAGAGAAGAATGATCAATTGATTGGATGTGATATATTTAATGATGAAATACTGTCTTTCCCAATTCCCGTGTCTAATGGAGAAGGGCATAGTAAAAGTATCAGTGTATACAGGTGCAATTAAGTACTAGGATGGAGCAGCAGGTATTTATAGGAATGCAATGAACATGAGCAAAATGTGATGCTAAGGGCTGCCAGGAGGGGATGTGGCTCATGAACTGTGCTGCAGAAGAGGGGCTGCCTTAGTGGGGACTAAAAATATACCCCTGGAGACAACTTCCCTTTCTCAGGACTCTCTAGGCTGCAGCCATTCATGCTGGTGTGTTATGAGCGTGCAGGAGATAAAATAAAGGCTAGTTTGTTTGGGTGCCACTCCAGCAAGTCTGTGTTCCTTCAGCGTTCTGTTCCCTCATACCTGGGGGACCGGGTATGCTGCTCCAGCTCCGAGGGTGCTTCTCAACAAGCCAAGAAAGATGAAGGCTGGGAATGATATCAGATTCTCCCTCCTCTGCTGCTGCCGGATGCAGTGATGGGGAAGAGAGGGCAACAAGGCTTGTCTGGATTAAGCAGCCAGGTGGAGAGCCATGCTGGAGAGGAGCATTGCTGCTTGTGCAGAGGCTGCAGCAGCATAGGAGGCTGCAGCAGCATAGGGTGCTGCAGAAGGGCCCTGCTGGTGTCCTCTCCCTTGGTAGCCTCTGGCCTGGTTGCATTCCTCAGCACTGCAGGGACATGTCCTGCTCTTCCTGCTCCTCTGGAAGGTGGGTATAGCACATCTGCCAGTTTGCTGAGGGGAACTCTTTGGAGCTGTGCTGGGCAAAGACCTCTGCCTTTGGATGAACCAGGCTGGTGTCTCTGCAGCTAAGAATGGTGTTACAGCTCCGAGGGGCAGGAAAGCCTGTAAGGACCTACAAAGGATGCTTGCACTGGATGCGGGGCCATACAGGGCTTGTCTCCCACCCTTCCTGTGAGCGCTCAAAAGATGGATTCAGCCACCAGCCACACAAGAGGTGATGGTTTGGCTGTGCTCCTGGAGCTGCACGTGCTGCGGCTGGTGCAATAGCAGAGCCCGTAGCTAGATGCCACTCAGTACTAAGGTGTCATTATTTTTTATGAACTAGGAGAACATTCCCTAATGCGCTCGGGAACATTATCGTAAATAATTAAATCTGAACTGCAGTTGTCACAGTAAATGAACAAAAGATTGTTCTGCTTCCCCTGTGCCAAGTGCGAGTCAGACTTTGCGTCCCCCTGATTTTTTACTGCCAATTTAAGGAAAGCAGCGAAGAAAGAACTGAGAGAAAGCCTCCAGGTTGGGAGTGGATCTAAAATCCCTCCTAAAAACTCAACCATTGGGTGCATCAAATCCATTTCCCTCTCTGTGAGACCTTGGGAAGCAAGATGGCGGCAGATCCTTGTGATGGCTCCAACCCCAAATGCACATGGGGTTTGGGCTGAGCATCCACCCTTCCCCTATGGGATCAAGGACCATTTGCAAGCAGATCAGAATGAGCAAGCTCAATGGAGCTCCAAACACGAGGACAAGCCACAGGCCATTGGAAAACCCAACACACAGGATTTGCAAGTCCTGCCTTAAAGCTCAAATCCCTCCTGAGCTGATGGAGCACTTCCGTGTGTGCTTTAGTCTGAGGAATGTAACAGGGCATGATTAGAGGTTTATTTATGTAACCGAGGTTTTGTTTAACTCTTGGTCCATTGCACAGGAGCATCTTGGTATGCTCCTTAAGCAGCTGCTAGAGCCAAGCAGACAAATGATGTCCCTGAAGGGTGGGAGCCAATGGTTTGGTGTGGCCAGGGTTCCAGAAGAGAAAAATACAGCCTGTGACTGGGGATGATCACTCCTGTATATCACAGGGGTGCTGTGGCTGCCTGGGCTGAGCTTTGGAGAGCATTGCCTGCCTCTTCTGCTGCCTTGATTTAAGGCTGTTGGTGTTGAGGAGGCAGTGATTTGATGACAGATCCAGGCAGCTGTGATACATGCCTGAGGTCTATGTCCCACCTCCCTATATCTTCCTGTGTGGGTCTTAATTCAGTGCAAAGTGGGGATGTGTCACTCTGCCTCACTGCGTGAGTGAGCTTCACCCTTCTTCTTCCTCATGGCTGTGGGGGGAAGGCTGCTGGCTGCCCAATGCTCGGTGTTGGTGCAGGTGGAGGTGTCACCTTGCCTGGTACAGATTGCATTGTGTAGTGGATAAGAGTCAGTGTCAGCAAGGCTGGGTCCTGGTTTTGATCAGCCTCTCACTGCTGTGCCTGCCCAACATGCTGCTGGCTTCCAGCAAGAGCGAGCAAGTGGGATAATAATCGCTTTCCTCCGCTCCATCCCAGGTTTATGGTGCACAACGTTTTAAAAGGGTGAATAATTAAGTGCTGCTCATAAAAATGTTGCTTGGCGCTGCTGCCGAGCTCCTCCAGCCCAGGAACCAGGACCTGGGTAGGGGGAGCTGAGATTCATCATGTGCCAGCCACGGAGCTCATCCCACTGGCAGAGGGTCCTGGTGGGGAAATAATCCCCCCAGTTTGCTCTGCCAAGCAGGACAGAGGCTGTTCATGTGCTGCATAGGTCCCCATGGCTGGCTGTTTGCCGGCTGTCCAGCACAGGGGGTGTTTCTCTTGGCGAGCTACAGCCGTGGTAAATAACCCAGAACATGTGCGTGATGGATGTCCACTCCCCGCCAGCCTGTCTCCCAAGAGTGATATTATTCCCTTTCCCACAGCTCAGCTGTAAATTTGCTGTGATTCATGGCAGGTCCTTCCTCCAAAGGCTTTTACAGCCCTGGATGGGCAAGGATGGGCTGGAGGGCACAGAGTGCCCTGTGCCAAGCAGGAGGATGCTGCTTGCCAGGGCATCGGGGCTCTGAAGTCTACAGCTCTTGTGTGGGGACAGAGTGGCCCTGAGGGACATCAGGTGTCCATACATCTGGGGGGGATGGCTCCTTTTCTTCCAGCCTCTGTTTCTTGTCCCTGCAACCCCTGGGATGCTCCTCTCAAATCCAGCACCTCCCAGAAGAGGCACCAGAGGAAATATTCCTGGCTTGATCCAGCGGAGAAGCACCAACAGCATGACATGGGTAAGCCAACCCCTGCAGCCCTGGAAGGGTCCTTTTCTGCTCTGCCAAGTTCTTTCTGGAAGGCGCCATCCCTTGTGCCACTGTGTAATCTCCTGTCCAGCCATCAACATGGCTGAGGTGGTGGGAGCCCAGACAGGGGATGATTCCTGGGGTTGGGATGCACTGATGGAAGATGCTGTGGCACTCCAGGCATTGAGGAACGAAGAAGCAGCCCTGCAAAGACGCCTTCAAGTCTTGTCCATAGCCAAAGAATGGGGCGCTCCCACCCCTGACATCTGCCAAAAGCACAGGTCCTGCAAGCCATCGGATGCTGCATTTGTCCCTCCCTTGGGCACAGCAATTCCCCCTGCAATGGGATCAGCGTGAGAGGATGCTGGGCCAGGTCCCAAGTGCCCTGTCACAGCAAAGGGCTCTTTGTTAGTGCTGCTTGCCTGGTTCCTGACCCTTTCTCTCTCAGCCCTGCCTGCAAGCCCCCATCTCACTTGGTTTGGTGCTCAGGGGTTATATTCTGTCTGCAATATCAAGACGTGTAGAGGTATATATACATATCTCCCTCTAAATCAGCCAGACCCTGTGGTGGAGGCTGATAAATCCCCTGGGCACTTACAGAGGCAAATTTAATTACTTCTGATGATGTCCATGAGTGATGGGCAGGGGGAGGGATCTTGTTTGGCCTCTTTTACCCACCAGGGAGCAGGAGGGGAGACTGAGGGACCCTGCTCAGCATCATGGCTCGGTGGCCGCATCTTGGAACCACAGAGCAGGGCTGGGAGCATAGGAATGTGCTGGGAGGGAACAGAAAGCTGCCAGGCTGCAGCTCGTGGGCTTGATCCATCAAATCCAGCACCTAAATGCACCAAAACACTGGGGCTGTATAAATATCCATTTCCAGGCACTGGAAGTATGTCTAAATAAACCAAAGGAGGCTCGACAGCTCATCCTGGATAAGAAACACCTGTAAGTCGGGAGGTTTCTGTGACGCATTGCTGGAGTGCACCCGTTCCTGCTTGGAAAAACAGTTTTGAGGTATTTATCTCTAGTGGTTGGCTCTGGAGCTGGGAAAGCAAAGGAGGGCTGGGTGCTGCAACGAGGGGCAGATTGGATGCTAACAGTATGGAGCAGGGCACTGGTGATGCTGGACAAATGGTGGGGGCCTGTGTCTGCCTGTGGGATGGAGACCTGCTGCAGTGTCCTGCTGCCAGCGCAGAACCATAGAATCCCAGCCTGGTTTGGGTTGAAGGGACCTTAGAGCTCATCCAGTTCCAACCCCTGCCATGGGCAGGGACACCTTCCACTAGAGCAGCTTGCTCCAAGTCCCTGTGTCCAACCTGGCCTTGA
>WYDI02035258.1:0-73469 GCA_009867235.2 Psittacus erithacus
CATAAGGTTGGCATCAGCCCACCTCACAAGCATGTCAAGGTCCCTCTGGATGGCATTCCTTCCCTCCAGCATATCAATCGAACCACACATCTTGGTGTCATTGGCAAACTTGCTGAGGGTGCGCTCAATCCCACAGTCCATGTCACCAACAAAGATGCTGAACAAGACTGGTCCCAACAGAGGTCCCTGAGGGCCACCCCTCATTACTCATCTCCAGCTGGACATTGAGCCATTGACCAGAACTCTCTCCATGCAGCCATCCAGCCAGTTCTTTATCCACTGAGTGGTCCACCTATCAAATTGATGTCTCTCCAATTTAGAGGCAAGGATGTCATGCAGGAAAGTGTCAAATGCTTTGCACAAGTCCAGGTAGATGATGTCAACTGTTCTACCCCTGTCCATCAGTTCCATCCTTGATCCCATGCTTCATCTGTTTTAAGTGTACTTATTGCCAGTAGGTTGGGCAGAAGGATCAAAAAGCACAAAATAAACAAAGAAAATAAAGAGCTCTTTATGGTAAAGGATAACTTTGGCTCAAGAACAAACATGCATAAATTAACAATGACTATATTAGACTTCAAATTAAATGAAGGTTTTGAACTATGAGGTGAGTCAAATTCTAAAAAACATTCCCATAGAAGAGCAGGGGCAAGAAACTTAACTCACTTGATGCTGAAAATGGATAAACGTTCAAAAGGACTGAATGATAGCTTCTCTTAATGACAGGGGTCTCAGCCTAGGAAGTACTTTTACTTCTACCTAAGTTTTAGTCCTTCCTACACTCCTAATGCAATCAGACTTCATCAAATATAGAGAAAAGGAATAATATAACATGTCTGTGAAGCCACTGTACCTGATACTGTACCTCTCCCTTTCTTCAGACTAAATGCACAATACAAAAAAAAAAAAATCACAATTTTTCATTGAACAGGAGTAGTCCTAGTTTCCCCTGTAAAGAATTAATATATATATATCCAGTCCCACTTAGACAGTGTTTTGTTTCCAAATTAGCCCATTTTATCCTGAAACTCTCTAGGTCTGTAATTACTGTGAGTAAGCTGACATGGACTAGCGCAAATCGAGAGATGTAGGCAACATATCTGGGAATGGAGATATTTATTTCTCAGGCATTTATCACTTCTAAATTACTGGAATCAAAATATGAATATAAAAAGGCACTACTTAAGTACGGTAAAAAAGAAAAGCTATGCTATTTCTTTGAAAGCAGAACTGTTCAAGCAAAGCAACATGGGGTTTTTTGAGTTGGCGTAACTATAAATGCATTAGGCAACACAAACTGATCTCATGACTGGCAAAGAAAAATATTGTAGACATAATAAGCAGCGGTTGTCTTGTCTGGTAATAAACATCTAGTCCCACTGTAGCTGTCCAAGATGATGTATCAGCTTAAGTCCGCCTACCTCCAACACTGCCTGGCTTGGTCACTGTAGCGCATAATTATCTTCTTGCTCTCCCAAAGTGGAAAACAGGGCAATATGTGAGAAAAGTTAAAAATCATATGAAAGTTGGGGAAATAATGATTATTTAATGCAGTAACTATAATTCCTTGTAATGCTGTAGACAGTGTGTTTTACACTGTCTGCAAATATGCCCCTTGGAAGTATGAGCTTCAGTACTTTTGAGTTCTCACGCCAGTGCCTCTCATATTCCTGTTTAAGAAGTAATGACAAATCTCCCTATTCCTTTGTGACTGGAAGCCTGTGGATACTGAAATATCATACAGCAAATGTGGGGATAGAATTTCATTCCAAGAAGTCAAATCAACTACAGCATCTTGAAGAAATCAGTATCTATAGAATAAACAACTGCTTTTTTTTTCATCTAACATGTCAGGGGGCACTCCACAGTGGATGGCTGGTGGATTTCAGGAAAAAGAGTATTTATTCTTCAGAGTTAGGACTACTAACTGAATCTGTTGAACAGAGTTGAGCACTGTTTTCCACTCCTCCAGCCAAACCCAGTACAGAAACCTCTGTAAATAAGAGTAAATTGTCCTCCTGGGCTGGGTATTCCATCATTTCAGAAATAGGACAAACGTGCTGCTTGGACTGGTGAATTGAGCCATGCCAAACACTGTTGTGCATAATCACTAGCAACTACCACAGCACGATGTACTACGCTTACATGCAAACTCAAGGCTTGGAAAACAGACAATTTGCCTGTCCCAATATATACTCATCTCTTTCTGGCCAAATGCCAAGATGTTGGATGGGTACCGTTCATTGCTGCAACCTCTCTCACCATAGAAGGAAACAGAGGCATGCCATCAGAGTGATCACAGCATACTCTGGCAGGTCTCCCTGATTTGAACAACTGAATAGCTTTCAAGATCACACATGTAGGTTAATTCCTCAAAACCAAACATTGTGGTTTTGAGTGCAATCCAGATGAATCAGACTCCTCCTTAGCACACAAGTGAAAAAAAAAAGACAAAAAAAAAGATGTTTAATTGCTGCTGTCCTCTAATCTTCTTGGAACCCCAGTGGCGGCAAAACTTTACAAGAATTTCAAGGAGCCTCCCATGTCTATTAACATCTATTAACATCCGGGGGATCATCAGAAGCCAAAGGGGGATTGCCAAAGATCACTGATCCAGCAGAATCAGTTTTTCCCCAAGATATGTTCTCCATGTACCAGTTTTTTCTAGCTGAGAATTTCCTTATGCCATTGCGACCTTCAAATGCTCATTTTAGACTGCTTTAAAACTATAGTATGTTCAAAAAACAGCTGAAAGAAGCTTTTATGTAAGTCAAGAAATGGACATTTATTTTTTAGCAGATACAACTATATTTTTACAGGCTCTGGTTGAGTTTCAACAGCATCAGTGCAACTTCCTATTTTGGGCTTTTACTCCTGGACAAAAAACTTTCTGTATTAAAACACATTATCTTTGGCATGCTAATTTTCATGCTGTAAAATCCTAATGGAAACAAAACTGTCATTCTACTGCAAATTAAACCAGCAAATACCATAATAGACAGAAGCAGGTTTAAGCTTTCAATAAAAATCTGCTATTCCTTCTCTCCATCAGTATTTCAGACCAAGATGGTAGTCAGATGAACAAAGCCCCACTTTCCTTCCAGAAAAAAACGAAGACTACACTCTAGCTTTGTCTTTATGCTTTTCTCCACAGCTCCTTCTGGGCAAATGAATCTCACGCAAAATCTTATAACTATAGCCTCCTTCACTGGCGCTTCCTGAACAGATTTCCAACAGTCTGAAGCCACCTGGCTCCACTCCTAGGCTGCACTGCTTGCTTTTTCTTTTTCCTGCATCTAGATGGCTTTTATTTTTCTTAAGGAAGCATCATAATGTGGTAATGAGCTACTCATGATGTCATTTCAACAAATAATTGCATTTCAATTCAATTTTTTAATTTTTTTTTCAATTTGAGATATTTCCTTTTATCCAGAATATTGCATTTACCCCCAGCTGGTCTGCCAATCTGTCTGCCAAATGAACTGGCCAGTTAGTGGTTTTACCATGTAATAACATCATTATCCCTAAAATCTCAGTCTATAATAAGTTATTATGGAGAATCAAACATTTATATGGAAACTGCTCTCTGCAAATTAATCTTTACAGCTGGTTCATCTGAGTGAAAATAATGCACCTAAATCCTTTTATGCACCTAATGCATAAAATGCATAAATGCACCCAAGTTCTGTTCTTTTATGGTGCTCAATGAAATAAAAGTGGCTCCATAGTGGTGTAGGTGCCCCTGTGGTCCTAAGTCCATGATTGAGTCATTCACTTGTTAACCAGTAATATTGAATAATCACAAAAGTTCTCCAGGTCATTTGTATAAAGCACAAAGGGTATACAGGGCTTACAAGGAACCAACAGTCACTTTAGTAACTGTTAAACATAAGAAGGCTCAATTATAAATTCAAAATATGTACTTTGATCCGATATTAAAGTATTAATACCCCCTTGTGATTATGCTGTGAGATTAGAATATATTAGTTCTCAACCACAGAGTAACACCTAGTATATTTTGTGGTTTCAAAGATAGGGATGGTCACTGAAGGAGATAGTTATCTCAATGTATTTCTTTAATATCAAAGTAATTCATATAATTTCCTGCACATCTTGCAGGTTTGCAAGATTTTTCTTTTCCATAGAGAATTGATTCTTCTATAACCAAATAATTCTGTAAATAAAACCTAAAGAATCTTGAGGATACTTTTTGAGTTTCTTGGCTCTATATACCTCAGTTTTAACTTTCATTTTATTTCCATATGCCTGAAGTAGGTTAAAAAACCTTGTACTTCTTACTGTACGTCCTTAAAAAAAGTCAGGGGGAAGAGTTAACTGAGCTAAAGCTAAACACTGGCCCACTGTGCCAGAAAGGCCTACACATGCCCTGAGTCTGTAACAGATTAGATGGGATTAGTCTGTTATCTTTCTAATATGTACACACTGGTGTTTGCCTTCACAGTTTAGATGGCTTCACAACAGAAATTCTTCAGTTTTCCAAGATGGTGCAGAGCACTTTTTAACCCAGCAAACTCAGTGGCTTGGGCTGGGTCTGATTCTCCATATTCCCAAATTCCGGCCGTACCAGCCAGCTGTCAAGCTATTGACATGCTGAGTGGGGTTATTCCTCTCACTGCTGGAGCTACAGAAAGCACAGCAGATACTCCATAAAATTCCAGAGCAAAGAGACATTGCTCTTTTGCAGAAGATGGTGAGACTCCTCTATTCACACTAGACTGGAAAGGCATCATTTATGCTTCAGCTGTTACTATTTCCATATACGCAGAACAGTATTCCTGGTGAAGGACAATCCTGTTGAGCATGTGGAACCAAATCCTGTGAAGAGCTGGGATGACCAACACTGCTTTCCATAGCTTCCCTGTGAATAAATTCCTATCACAGAACCATGACAGTAGCCTGTGTTCACCCTCAAGCATTTAGAAATGCAAATGAGGTAGGCCATAAAAAACTGAATGCAGTTTGCAGTTGTGCTTTGGAAATCCACCATTCAATGTGCTGCGTGGTTTAACCCCAGCTGGCAACTAAGCCCCACACAATCACTCATTCACCTTCCCCCACAAGATGTGGGAGAGATTAGGAAGGGTGAAAACAAGAAAACTCATGGGTTGAGATAAAGACAGTTTAATAGGTAAAGCAAAAGCTGCACATGCCAGCAAAGCAAAACAAGGAATTCATTCACCACTTCCTATCAGCAGGAAGGTGTTCAGCCATCTTCAGGAAAGCTGAGCTCTATGACACATTACAGTGACTTAGGAAGACAGACACTAACTTTGAAGGACTCCTCTTCCTTCTTCTTCCCCCAGCTTTGTCTGCTGAGCATGACATCATAAGATATGGAATATCCCTGTGGTCAGTTGGGGTCAGCTGTCCTGGCTATGTACTCTCCCATCTTCTTGTGTACCCCCAGCCTACTCAGTGTGAGAAGCGGAAAACGCTTTGACTCTATGTGAGCACTGCCCAGCAATAGCTAAAACACCTTTCTAGTACCAACACTGTTTTCAATGTTGATAATTCAAAGCAGAGCCCAATGCCAGCTACTATGAAGAAAATTAACTTCGTCCCATCCAGAATCAACACGTGCTAATGGTCCATGGCTGACCTGTTCTCACCAGTAAATAAAAAATTGGAACTATGTTGGAAATGGGCAAGACAAAAACATGCTTTCTTATGGCTTATGGACATAAGTTATTAACAAGTTTAAGCCACTAAAATCTGAATTTCACAGAAAAAAACTTCTCAAACCATACTGAGGTCAATGTCAGCAGCAATGCACCTGCAAATTGCCAGTGCAAATGAAGAGATGAAAAGGGGGCTATAATTCCACTATAGCCAGGCTTGGTTAAACACAAGGGCAGGTTCAAGAACTCAGAACAGGGATGGAGAGAAAAGGTACATGATGCCAGGGTGGTAAAAAAACTTAATTACACCCAAGAGTGCTACCCTCTCTGCACAACTACCAGTAAGGTAACTGGATGCAGCTTTCCTGTCATGACTAACTGTGGACTGTGATGGAGCTCAAAGCGGAGAAAAAACAGAGTGTTTTCCGTAAGGTAGGTAACTGCTACAATAGACTGCTCTTTCACACTTTCCAGGGCTTCTCCCCAGGAGACTAAACCTGTCATCTGTTCTAAGGAGGAAAGATGCCGTAACATTTTAATTCCCTGGCCCTATTCGATAAATGCATAGACTGTGGAAGCAGCTTTGGTTGACCACTGCTAGGTGATATACGAACTATCCTTTCAGTGAGTGGGGTCCTTGATTTTTTTGTTATTGCAGGCTTCCTCCTTTTCACTGCTTGTCTATTGGTCAAACCATAACCTTTTAGAGGACAAGATTATTACTGTAAGCATATAAAACAGTCTGACAAAGCTCAGAGGGTAACACAAGAACTCCAAAGTAATTCAGCACAGTAGTAATCAAGAAATGCAAAAAACTGTCATGAATTCATCAGCAGTGTCATGTTGTAAAATATCAACTCCTTTTCCTGGATTGGATGCAGAGGCACACAGAGGTTAGACACTTATCTGCCCTACAATGAAACATAAATACATAGTGGAGTTGGGGATGGGTTCAAAAATCTTTCTGTAGCTGAAGAGCTCACCTCTACTTTGGCAGAAACCTAGTCTTTCGAAAATTTACCATTAACCGAAGGCTAAATCTAGACAAACTTTTATAATGAAATACCTCACTGTGTACTCCAAGTATATCCAGCCTCTTTAGGAAATGACTCCTGACTTGGGCACACTGTTCTTTCTTCAGTCCGTGCTAACGTGCTTTTTAATTTTCACCAAAGATTGCTGTCTCAGGAAACGCTAGTTCCATAAACTGCTCTTCTTCCCACTTAATGCATGCTTAGGATGTAGCCTGTGTTAACCTGACAGCTGTTTTATCTGAAGAGGACTCAAGTTCTGTTGCTTCTGCTGGGATGGATTTGCCAGCAGGGCTCCACGCAGCAGAAATCACTTGTCACTTTTCCACACCCAGCACTAATATATTATTTACATAGGACGCAAACTGTAGCAGCAATTTGAAGACCCGCAGGATCACCTCTATGCAAGCATTAGGAGGCACTGCTCAACAACTTTTCTACGGCTGGAGCAGGTAAAGGGAGTTTTCAGGCTACCTGTGAAACGCTCGTTCCAGCGCCCGACTTGTACCCCTACTTTCCGATTATGGAAAGGCAGCGCTGAAATGGAAATCGCAAATCCGGAGTTGCCTCCTGGGTGTGCGCGCCGCTGCCGCGGATACGTGATGCGCTGAAAATACCGGTCAGCGCCTGGGAGCCCCGCCAGCGCGCCGAGCCTGCTGCATCCCCGCCGCGGGACGAAGCGGCGCCCTGGGGGCGGGAAGGGCCCCCATAGGGGCCCCACCCTTCTCAACGGCGTGGGTGGGGGGACCCAACCCGAGGGCTTGGCTCCCTGCCGGCACCCTAGCTGTCCCCCGGTGCCGCGGCGGCTACCGGCGCTTCTCGCGGAGGAGGCTGGAGACCCCCGCCCCGCTCCGCCCCACTCGGCCGGGGCCGCCTCTCCAGGTCACTGCCGACCCCCCGGGCACCGGGCGCGAGAAGCCTTCTGCTCTCACCCCACTCTTGCCAGGGTCGGGGTACCGAGCTCCCCCCTTTCCGCACCTCCTGCATCACCGCCCGCCGATCTCCCCCTAGCCTAGCGGCGGACACGGTTCCCTCCGCCCGGGGAAAGGGCAGGCCCTTGTTCCTGCCTCTAACTTCCCCTAAGTTAACTCGGGTTTCCCCCTCCCTGCGGGGTCTGCCTAGGCTCCCGCTCCTCCAGGAGGGCGGGAGGGAGGAGAAAGGCGTGTCTTGCCTGTGCTGCCGCTGCCGCCGCCGCTGCCGGAGACAGATCGGAGATATAAAAGACCTGGCCAGGCGCTGAGTGTGCTTCCAGTCAGTGCGGGCGCTAACGCTGCAGGGAGCGGGGCGCAGCGAATCGCGCAGAGCGGCGGCGGGGGGCAGCAGGACAGGCGGAGGCAGCGCGGGGCTCGCCGTGGGCAACCCCAATGCTTGGACTATCCGCTGCTGCGTTATGCTGGAGTTACAGTTCCGCTGAAGGGAGTTTGCGCACGGCCGGCTGGGCTGGACTGCAGCGCTGCCGTTCCTTATGAAGAAGACACAAGTAAGTGCGGCCGGGGGGCCGGGGGGCAACGGCCGGATCGACCTGCAGGGCACGGCTGGACCGCGGCTCCCCGGCGGATGGAGGTCCGCCGCGGACCGGGGCGCTGCTGGAGCAGAGAGCTGTGCGCGGGTCGGGGCAGCCGCTGGGAGGGGAGTGCGCACCCGTGTCCGTGGCGGTGTCGAGGTGAGGGGAGCCGGGATGGCGACCGCTGCCCTTGGTGAGCGGTTTGAGAGAGCGGGGTGGGAGGAGAAGAAAAGATACTGCCCGTCTTGCCGTCGTCGCCCGTGGAAAAGTTGCAGCAAGCGGCCTGATCGGCTGCTGAGCCGTGGGAGATCTGAGAAGGCACTTGGAAAAATTGCCTTGATAAATCAGCAGCCTGTGTTACACTGAGAAGCTGAGTGCGAAAACGGGCAATAATCGGAGGCGGCGGTGCAGCGGCTGCTGCCGCGCGCGGGGCTCCATCCGAACCGCTCCATCTTGCGGAGCCGAGCCGGTGGGGCACTCTGCCTCATGTCCCGCCCTGCGACCTCCCGCACCCGCTGCCAACAGCCGTTCTGCACCGTGGCGGGCGTCCCTGCCGCTATTGCTCCAAGTTGTGTAGAAATACAGAGCAGTGGTTGAGCTGTGCAGTGTTTTCTTGAAAGGATGGATGGGAACAGGCGTGAGTGGAAAAATTACCTTGTAAAAATACACAGCTCAGGGAAACTCCAAGAAGTTGAAGGCTTGACTTTGCGAGGTGCCGCCACCCTCCATCCTGACTGACCTCGGGACTCCGTGCCAGACTGAGCTCTGAGAGTGAGCAGTGCAGCGGGTGCTGTGCTGGGGGTTTTGCCTGCCCCTCTGCTTCTTGGTCAAGAACGAGATACTATCTGCTTTTGTCTATTTCTTGGCAGTTGCTGGGTCCCCCGCATGCCTGCAGCCTGTAGGCATATCAGCATGCAGTCAATGGAAAAACCACCAAATATATATATCACTTTTTTAAAATGAAGAAGATCTTACGGAAGTCTTTGGGGCAGTTAGACAGTTTTTCAAGATGTGACCGGAATTAGAAATACTTGCTTTCTGAAATATCCAAAGCTCAGCTGGCCCAAGCACTGGAGAATGTACCATGCTTAAGAAGTTATAACTTGGAGACTTAATTTTTGTGATGCTGAGGTACAGTTAAATGATCAGCTCTGAATTCTAATAGCATATATCCATTGTTGTTTCTTATTCCCTTTAGATGATTAAAGATGCCTTGCACCGCAGAGCTGTTGTTTCAGACCTTATATATGAACTTGGTCAAATATGCTGAGTACATTATTAGATTGGAAGGGTCTCTTAAAGTGTAAGAGACATATTTATGTGTGCTTAGGTATATGCATTCATTTAACACTGGAGCGGATAGCAATAGAGTCATAGGGTGTTATCCTAGTCCGTGGAAGCATGCACATAGGACTCACTCCCCAGAAAAAAAAGAAACTGTTCAGCAAACAAATGAGGATATACAAGTGCAAGCAGCCAAGCGTTTTATTTCACATGTTCTGTAAACTTCTAAAGCCAGCAGAGTACTTTTGCAAATTCAGAACAAAGCAGGAGCAATCTCTCTTTCCTGGTAAACTGGGAAAGACAGGCAGTCTTGGCATTCAGGACCATATGGCTTGACTCAGGGGCTCACGGGCTGTAGCCTGTGGAACAGCTTCTTGTCGTGGTGGTGAAGCATCTGTCAGCCTTCAAGCAGTTACACTTCCTGCTTTCTGGAGGCAGTGACAAGACTCCTAGCTCTCCAAAGGATCATTTCCTATATTTTAAGGATTAGCAAACAAATGCGATACCAGACAATTAATCATTCTGAGGGGATCAGAGCAGGAGATACTTCAAGAAGGACATTCCACTAAAGCCACAAAGACCCTTGTGCAAAGAGGGAGCAAGTGAAATGGATATTTGAAGGAGGACACTCAGCACATTAAAAGCACATTTTAAATGCTCTCCTATGGCTGCTTTTGCCATTGTCTAGACTGGTAACTGGCATAGTGAAAAGGATTGGAGAGTCAGGGAAGAAGTTTCCATTTGTTATAATAAAATATTCTGCAGTAGTACAGAAAGTGAAAGCCACTTAGTAGTACCTGGATAATACTTAAATCAGGGATTTTGATATTTGTGGTAATGTTACATAGGGATAATATATAACTAGTGCAGTTGAAGGAGTAGCTGAGTCATACGTCAGTGCAAGGAAAGTGCTGAAAGACAAGTCATGCTGAATGCCAGACTCCAGGTTTGGTCAGTTTATTTAAATCAGCCTTAACCTGAGAAACCACAGGAACTGCAGAAGCATGTTTCTCAGCAGTGTCAGCCCTAGAAGGATGGTTTCTGAAACTAAACAGTTTGGTAAATATGTAACCCCTTGTTTTGAACATACCAACGCCTCCTGGATTTTTTATATTTTTTTTAAGTAATAATGCCTTTAAAAATCTGATTAAGCATTTGGGATCCAGTCATACAAATCCTTCTTCAATTGTACTATTTCCATAAATTAATCTTATTGAAGGATTGCTTGTATAAGAGGATTTGCAGGCTTATATACTTAGTAATTAAAACTATTATCAGAAGTGAGTTTCTGCTCATTTTAATGCATGCATTTTACAAGTAAAATATTGCTGATGTGATATTTTGAATAAAATAGGACGAGTGGTGCTGGTGTGATACAATCTTGCAAAAACATGGCAGATTTATGGTTTGCTTGTTCTTTGTGTGATTTGAAGGCAGTCTAAATAGGATTAAGTTACTAAGAAATATGCTTCAAGGAGGAGTCACCCATGGGGATAGCTCAGAAGGCTGCTAATGGTAAGGTATCACACATACTTGGTTCAACAGTGGATTAGATGTACAACCTCTTAGAAACCTCAGTATTAAAAATGGTTTAGATCTCAGCTTGGCTTTTTACTTCTAAACATGTGCATTATTAATGGTAGTTAAATGACCTTATTAGGTTGTCCTATCCATGGTATGTTTGTGTCACTGAAGTGGAAGACTGTAGAAATAACTATGGAATAGTACCTGGAAAAAGAATCAGTACACAAGTTGCCTGCTGCAGTTCTCATCTTGGCAGGCCAAATCAGAAAAGCAAAGCAGCTATCTGATACCTTTGTGCGAGCTTGCAGAGTCATTGTTATAGGGGAAATAGTGAGCTCTGATCTCCCATCTTTCTTGCTCATTTCACAAAAAAGTGAACACTACCTGCTGTATGACATTTGGAGCTCATGGTAGGTGTAGATCTGCTACTCATCAGAGAGAAAAAGAGAACTTGCTGGAGCCAGAAGGATGTGCTGTTCACACTGAGCAGTGAACTAAGGTCTCTTTTCTTCTTTCCCCTGTTTTTGACCCTGCTTAGGGGAGCAGAGGCCAGTTTGCAAGTACTGCAGCTGAAAAGAACATCCTGGAATAAAGTGTCATATGGAGAATAAGCAGCAGGTGACCTGGAAGACTTAAGGCTGGGGGGAGCGTTTTGTAAGGCTTGTTTATGATCTTTTTATTTTTATTTTATTTTCTTGGCGTGCTTGTATTGTGCTCCTGTAAGTCTTTATTTACGTGAACTATGCAGCACTTGGCTTTGTAGTTTAAACTGAGGCAGCTAACCCAGTCTGCTTCTGACCCAGTTCTGCCATCATACTGAAATCTAGTTTCTCCTTTTGTGCACTGCATGTCAGTCGTTCAGGTGCAGTTCTGCAAGCTGGCAGTGCCATTCTCCAAGTTTTGTTATGTGACTTAATGGTATGCTGGCTCATGCAATCGCCATATTGTACGAAAGTTAGGAGTTGGCAAGATGCAGCCCTTGGCTTCGGGTGGGCAATGCTCAGTATGCAGTATGTAAACACAACACCCATTTATTTGAAGCAAGGCAGGAAAAATCTCCCTACGCAATTCCATTTGAGCGGTGTGGGAGCTGATAGATGAAAACGAAAGCATTTGTTCGCACCCTGGTCTTTGGTATGCCAAACCTGAGGTTAGCCAGTCTTTTAACTGGATTTGCAGTGTCCAAATCCACTTCGGTTTGGTTGTTGTTGTGTTTTTTTTTCCCTGTGCACTTGTGGAAAAGGGAAATGGACAAATGCAAGGTGAGTGGAGAGGGGTAGCGCTTCTCTTTATTCTTGTGGGTTGGCCCATGTTTGCATTGCACACTGAGTCATATGTAAACCTGCAAAAAAGGTGTTCGTAAATATTATTGATGCCGAAATAACTGACAGTGGGGAGCACGTAAAATAGCAGTTTTGTCGCTGGATGGTTTTAGTTATTCGCAAATGTAAATAGTGTCAGACATTTATTAGTATGATAATGAAAATGTGTTACAATTAAACATAGAAAACAAAAATAGTGTTAAGTATTTTATTTGATTAAAGCTGCTAGCATGCATATATCCGAGGTGAATGAAAGTAGGTACAGTAATGGAGATGTTATTTCTACTGTATGTCTAAATAAAAGTCAGTTTAGGAGTTCAGATTAATGAACACTTGGGATCATAGTAATATAGGCAGTAAATTATTGTCTAATTTCCTATTGTTATCTGATAGCCACTGGGTGAATGATTGGTTGCTGTTTCTTGTTTTAAATGTTTTAAATTATACAAGGTAGATGGATGCAATAACCATTTCAAATCCAATTAGGAAATTTCTACTTTATACATATTTTTGTGTTTTCATGGCTGCATGGAGTAGACCTAAGTAAGAGTGTATGGTGAAAATAGCATCAGGTCTAAGAGATATCTGCAGGTATTGCCTGAAGGAGGCCCTTGTGGGACCCTCTGCTTTGCAGCCATGCCATGCTTTGGATCACACTGTTTTGCAGAAAGTGGGTAAGTCAGTCAGTCCTGAGCGTCCAGCCTTTCATCAGCACTTGAAGCGACACTAGAAGTGAGACCAGTTGATCCAGGCTTGGGAGTTTGCGTGGTTTCCCCCTGACAAGGCCATTAGCTGACCACTAGTTGACAGTGGTCAGTGCTTCTGAAAGGATCTCCCAAGCAAGTCTGCCTTTCAGGTAGCTTCTAGCCCCAAACCTTCACTGCTGTGAAAGAGCACTTGTAAGCATGCAGGAACTGTAGTATTTGGTTATTATTCTTTTTCTTCATTTTCACTGCAAAATGTACTGGATGGAGAAAATCAGGTTCAGGAATGATCCTCAAGATCATATTAGCTTCAAGAGCTACCTCTTCTCCCATTTGGCGCCTGTATAGCTGCCATTCAAGTGGTGTTTCTTAATGTCTCAGTGAAGAGTTACTGGGAGTCAGGCTAGGTATTTCACTTGTGCACCTTCACTGGCTTCTCTCCAGTTTTGGGTAGCAGAGCTGGGAAGTTGGAGGGGGGGGGTGTGCTGGCAGCCTTGGGCTTGGGGCAGAGGTCGGCTGCACCCTTCAGCTCAGACTGATGTTCGGCAAAGCCTTGTTTAGACTGGGCCGTTGCAAAAGAATGAGTGTGTCGTCTACAAAGTTTGCCTCTTGGTCGGTGAACAACCTTGTTTCAATCCCAAGAAAAAGGCTAACCCAAAAGAATTCACCTTAGCATACTCACTGGAGTGAAAAAGTCACAGTTCACATCTTTTCTTGGGTAGGAACTTAGGTCTCCAGGAAGGGCCTATCTGTCTAATCTGTCTTGTTGATACTGTTCTGTTGAAGGTTTATTTGTTTAATCTTGAGAGTGGCTGACACATGAACTAGGAATGTGGGGGGGATTGTATTTCGGGCCACAGATCCAAATTCACGGATTGCAAATCATGCCAACCCCTGAACCTGCATTCAGAAAGATTTAGGTGCCTGCAAATCAATCTGAAAACATCGGTCTGCCAGTCCTATCTATTTGTGTAGTTTGGCCAATCCCACATGACTGAGCCTGGCTTCAATGAAATCATGTTAACAGTCTCGGTGACAATAAATCCTCATCCAGTGTCTTATTCAGCTGGTTTTCTGCCTTTCATTTGTTCTTCTGCAGTCAGCTCCAGGGACATCAGTTCACTGACAGTTAAGGCCAAGGATAAGTTTAATCCAGTTAGCTCAACCATCTCTTCTTTAGGTATACCATAAGAAGTTTTTAGAAGCACCCTATATACGGCTTTGGAAATACGTTAAGTGTATGCAATCTATTTATAGTGTGATAGGTCCTACATTCTACATTTGCTTTGGCTGGCATCTCTCTACTTGATGTAGGTAGGATCATTTGTGCTGATAGCCTTCTGGTATCTTTCCTCCCAAATAAATGGCATGATTTTAATTTTTACCTTGCAACTACAGAAGTTGAGAAGGAATCCAGATGTCTCACCCCATTGAACCAGTGCCCACATACATACAGGGGAGCACACACCATGCAAAACCAGCTGTACACATCTAGTATTCTTTACATGGATGCGGGTGTATGTTTGTGCACAAACTTACATGCAGTGAAGTTTCTAAGTGTGGTGTGCAAGCCATGGCACAGCTGAGTTACCAGAATGTCCAGTTTCAGGCTAGAATAACGCATGCACAGAAATGCGTGTCAGCGGTGTGTATTTCCTTTACAGTAGCAACACAATCTGTGTGTGAATTCACACTGTGCTTCATCGTGAAAGAAGTAAGGCAGAGGATAGAACAATAGAACCTCCTTGGAAATAAAGACTTATCTGAGTCCTATACAGGATAATCTTAAACCATTCTTGTCAAGTGGATCTATAGGTTTTTCTTTGTGCATTTTTGTTCTTTATGTGTAACTCAGAATTCAGTGACCAGGTAGAGTTAATCTCTCCTTAATAGTGCTCAGTTATGTTTTTGAAATTAGTTTTATGATGCTACGTGATACATATATGCATTTTATAGTAATTTGGAAGTATGAGGAAAAAATGCAGATTTTTCCTTGCTACCTTGTGCTTGCTTTGTAGCAGCAAAGTAATCTATGTCTTCCATTTATGTTTGCAGTATGATACATCATTGCTAGATGGATTTTTCGATCTCTCGAGTAACACGTGACCTCTGATTACTTTTAGAAGGAAGTTATTCAGGCAATATAAGTCAGACTAAAACTAAATCGTGCATGTCCTGACAATCTGTTTCTGTTTAGAATGGAAAATGAACTCTGTGCAAATCATGCAACTCTCTATAAGAGTTGCTTCTGGACGGAAGAATGAACTTATGTCTAAGCACATACTGAAGATACAGAGTAATATACTGATGTGCAAAGTTCATTATGTTAAAGTGTGATTGTCTTGAACAGTGTCTCTTAATGTGGAGATTTTGAAGTGTGTAAGAAAGTTCCTTCCTCCATTTCATGTTGATCCAAAAAAGTCCTCTTTATACAGATTTCATAGTTGTGTACAAAGTGGGAGTAGGATACCAAGGTGCTGACTTTTGTGATCTATCTAAAGTAATGGACTAAAGTAAGGCAGTTGTCAGACATGATGCATTTAAATTAATAATATGCTGCATATATGTAAAAAAAAGTCAAGTGCTTAGGAATTTAGGGAAGTTGAAATTTAAACATGCTAATTGTTTATTGTAAAGAATTGTAAATTCCAGCCCTCTAATTTCCAGCCTCCATTTGCCCATTATTAAGTGAACTCAGCAAAATTTGTCTTTTGCATTAAATGGCAAGCAGACAATATTATGCATTATGTCTTTAAACTGATATAGATCTAAATGTCATCTCTTCCTGAGTTTTGTTTTTCTTTTACTGCTTTGAAGCATGCAGGAATAGGAACATTAGTCAGCCAAATGAATTTAGGAAGCTTGTATAACTGCTTGGCACCCTCTTTCATTCAGATTAAAAAATATGTTCCTGAATAAACAGAGCTTTTTGGTGCTTATTTTAAAAAGGAGGAAAAAAGAAGTATCTCCAGTGTTCATAATAGCTGTCTTTTTCAAATTACTGTGATTCTGCAGTGTGTGGACTGCATTTCCATTCTAATAACAAAACCTATCAGTACTGTATTTGACATGAGTTTAAATGGTTCTGATGGGTATTGCTTTATTTTCAGGGAAATAAGAACCTTATTTTTAAATTGTAAGTTTAAATGCTGTCACTGAAGCTGCTTTGATCTGTATTATAATCTCTGGCAAAGAATGTACCCTAGATTTGCTGTGCGGTCTCCAAATCCACATCCTTTAAAAATTCTGGCTATAACCATAGTCTGTTCCAAACTATTTAGATAAATTTATTCAGTAATTGTTCCTTTAATAGCATAATGCTGGGCAGTGAAAGCCTCTTTATTGAGGCTACTAAAATCACTGAAAATCTTGCTATTTTTAAAAATTGAACTCCATTCTCAAGATGGGCGGTGTTCATAAACCGCCATCAGTTTTCTTCTGCCACAAATACAGGTGGTCATCGTTCAAGTTTCTCTTTCCTCTCCCTTTCAGACACAAAATGGCCTTCATTTCTGTGTGCATCTTTCCTGGCTGTGTTTAAGTCAGCATCCTCACCTCTGATAATAAAACTTCAGCATTTTTCACATCCAAAATGCTGAGGGTGTCTCTGTTGCCGTCCTGTTTCTTCTACAC
Organism: Psittacus erithacus; assembly: GCA_009867235.2. Taxonomy (NCBI): domain Eukaryota; kingdom Metazoa; phylum Chordata; class Aves; order Psittaciformes; family Psittacidae; genus Psittacus; species Psittacus erithacus. The sequence continues at coordinate 16,642 of WYDI02035258.1, forward strand.
AGTCAGCTTCATCTTCAGTAAACGTTTTCTAGATTATTTGTAGTAGTCTGTCCAGTGGGCATTTTTTTTTTTTACCCATTGTCTGAGAACCACTTCAAATATTTTTTGAATAACCACTTTGAATAACCTGGTTTTAGTGTGCTTTATCTTATCTGTAGAAACTAATCATCTCATGATTAGAAAGAATCTACTGTTCTGTGGAATATGTTACTTATTTATATGATGACACTCATTAGTTATTATTACAGTTTCGATGTGCCCTCTGGAGTGTTTGCCTGCTCTTTCTATAGGCAAAATACCCTTTCTTCTGTAGCGTCATTATTTTTCTTAATATATTAGGAAAATCAATAAATTAGGAAATTAGGAAATTCCCCTTTTTCTATTTTTTAAGGGTCAGATACTTATTGAGACTAAATGAAACCCTTTTAGAATTAGTTTTTATTGCTTTTTCCTGTATCTCTCAGCTTTTTTACCTAAGGTAGAAGTACCTGATCAGGTGTTTTCGTTTGCCCTTCAAAAATCTCTGGCCTGAAATATTTTGTAAACCAACTGGAGTGAATTTCCTGTCTTTCTTCTCAGCACATTTAAAAAAGACTCTTCTCACACGAAGGTTTTAGTGATCAACTGGACATTTACCATTAATAGTCAGATTGCCTACAATACTTTTGTTTTTTTTCCCACTGTAACAGAATGTCGTTGACAAAAATGGTTTGAGGCATATGTGAAGTTAATCTGATTTTATCCCACTGGTTTATTCCTACTGAAACAAGTTCCTCTTGTTTTGCATCCAAGAGCATTATTTCAGTTACTGGTGAATTTGTACCTGTTTAAAGTGCTAATTGTCAAACTATGATGTGCTTTTTGGCTTTATTGTGATAGATTCTCCTTAACATACACACTCCATTACTTATTTCAGGGTAAATGGCACAATTCCTACAAAACTGGGAAGAATTTTTCTCCTATACAAGTATTACTTAAGTAAACTTGCTAAGAAACTGCATCACTTATGAAAATAGCAAACTAGTCTTACTGGAATTTTAGAGAGTAGACATTGAAAAGAAGTATATGCTCTGAGGAGATGTGCACTAATCTTCTTAATGATGGGTTATATTTCCTGTGAGATTCATTACAGAAGCCAAACAAACTTTATGATAGACCGGGCAACCTAATGTGTCTTCAAGTGCAATTCTAGAAAGCTTTTGAGAACTAGGTGTAAAAATAATTGAAGAAATCATACTATATTGTGTCAGTATTTGTGTGAGTTTATCAGTACATCTGAAACAAGGATGCTATTGTACATGTACCAGAATAGTTTCACTACAGACAACTGAAGTTCTTTAATTCACATGAGTACTTTTGACCAAATGTAAATCTGTACAGGATGTAAACACAATTTACAGCTGTATTTTTTATAAGTAACCCCTGTGAAAAGCATCAGTTTGAGGAAAAAAGGATTTGGAGACTAAAAGCAAAGTGCAGGAATGAGTCATCAATTTGTAACATGGCAAAAACCTAAGAGGTGATGTTCTCTAATTGTCAGCAACCTCATATAGTTCAATCTGGTAAGTGGGCTCACAGACTGATGGCAACATGTGCAAGCTACATAAATTACTCAGGTTAATTGAAACTAAGAGATTCTAAGGAACTTTGTAAAGGTTTAAAGAAGATAGGAGAACAGATGGTGTGATGGCAAGTGGAGTTCATTGTGTTGAAGAGCAAGGGGGATGCATTTTGGAAGGAATGTTTTGAACTAGTTGTATCTACATTAATAACAGAAGTTTTAATTAGTTATAAAACTACTTACAAACAGGTTTTTAACGTTCTTGTAGCAATACTTGGTCAAGAAAAATGAATGAAAAATCTCTGTATTTTACTTGCAGTAGAACAAATCAACCAATATTGGGATGCAGTAGGCGCAGAAAGACAAATGTAAAAAGGGAATGTTTTTATGATGGGGATAATTAGCCATCTTGAAAAACAGTCGTGATTGCCCTATTGGAAAAAAGAATGTAAGAGAAAAAGTGGTCCTAAAATAGGCAACAGCATTGTATGGAAACAGTGTGCGCATGAAGGAGGGCTGAAAGCTGAGGGCAGGAAATTACTGAGTGACAGGCAAGAATTAGTCTGGAGAGCAATTACTGGACATTACTGATATTTCTTGGTACAAAAGTGAAGAAATATTGAACACAATTGAAAGTCAGAAGGTGCTAAAACAGGCAATGCTACCTTCACACACAATTACCAGTCTGGAAAGGTTTTTGACCCTAGATATAATATGACTTCAGTTGCAGCTTGATATATGTTAGAGTAAGTCCAAGAGGTCATTTCCATCAAAAACAGTAGTCCTGGTTTTCTCATCCTTGCACATCTCTTCTCCTCCACTTATTCCTTAGGGATTAGTTTTCTGTCTCTGAGCTGAATTAGCTAGTCACTGTGAATTTACTGACTTGCTGAGGGGTCGGGTGAATGCCAGAAGGAAGGAAACTACAGAGAAAGAGATGCTAAGAGCCCTCTCTCAGCAGCAGGGAGCTATTAGATTGCTTCAGACTATCTCATTAACCTTGACTGAAGGAAAAAGGATTATACTCTTAAGTAGGTAAAAAGCCATCATTACTTTAGTGTACATTCTGAGCATGAAAGGTTGCTTATCTTCTACTTCATGCAATTAGGAAGAAATCTTCCCCTAGACAATACATTCTATAAGTGTGAATGAACAGGTTTCTTCACTTTTCTGTGGCCACCAGACTGATCATGTGATGATCTGACACTTCTTATTCTCCAAATCTTCATTGCCTTAATTGCACAAGTCAGATTTGGCCTAATTATAAACTTAGTTTCATCTACAACCATCTGCCAAAATTGCCATCTGTAACAATTCAGCCTTTACTTTTGAGAAAGGGAAAACACTTTGAAATATATTGTAGCTGAGCTCCAATTACATGTGAAAGTAATGACGGCTGAGACATTTATGAAAGATCTTTCTTTGAAGATTTATGAATGGTTAGAACCCATAAAATTTTATGCAATGTTGACATGTTGCATGGCTGTAGCCACAGAAAGACAGCAGAGTTTCCGTGGACCATGCCTAAAACATATTCTTATACACGACTTCAGTATCAACAGGAAAAGGAATTTAAAAGTATGTCTTTCCCTTGGAGGGGTGCATTGGAATTCAAAATATACTTGAGTTTCTGATGCAGTAATGCAGTCACTCGCTTTTTACGTTACAGGAAGCATTTTGATCCACCCCATCCCATTTTTTGCCATCTTCAACTTACATTGTCCTGGAACAACCTTATACATTGCTTCAAATTCTCAAAATGGCCATTCTGGCGATTTGTGTTCTTTAAAAAAGAAATAATGCATATGTCTCGGGAAAATAATTTCAGAAAGAGCTTTTAAAATTAACAATGGCATGATGTATTTTAGTAAATCTGGAAAAAGGAATTAATGTTCATTTTCTATGTTCATTGATGTGAAGTTGGAATGGTAATAATCACTAAGGTATTTTTGACACATGAAAATGTTTTCATTTTAGAACAAAAACTTGAAAAAAAAATATAATTGATTTTTCCATGCTAATATACCAATGTAATTGCTTTGAGACAAGACATAATGTATTTGTAATTCCAGCTTGCAAAGGTAAAGGGCTTATTGCCTGCCCACTGCTTACGTTGTCTTGCAAGCATCCTTAAATGACTTGAAGATTAGTTGCTAGTTTGATACGTCATTTACCTGATTTGTGTGCAGTCCCACAAGCTGTAACTTCAAGGCATTTGAGATTAATCTCATCCATTAGCCTATCACTTTGAACAAATATAATTTTCACAAAAAAATATAGATCCATTCTTAATGTACTTATATTCCAATAGCAGTGTGAAAGTAAGACTGTGATATTCTTTCACAGATCATTACCTTAAAGCTAAATTGTTTACTCTGGTTTTGAGCATGTGTAGGAAAGCATATGATTCAAATTGTGTAGGAAATAAAATAATGTCTAAGAGCTTAGAGCATTTTTGGAAGTAAAATTATTTACTGGTAGTTTTCATAAATAAATATGAGAGAACTGAACTGAAATCAGGATCTGGAAAAAGTTGTGAGTTTTATTCCAGTCAGAAAATGTATTTAAATCTGGTTTTGCTTTACTCTGTGTTGTTTGGAAACAGCTGAGATGAACTTGCATGATTTTCACACATTTCTTTGTGCACCACTAAAATGTACAGTTCAGCTTGTCAGGTACAGTGAGAAGAAATACAAAATCAAGATCTACTGAAATCTTGAAAATTAATAGGTTTAAATAGGTTTGGGGAGAACATAAACCTAGTAATATTGTTTCTGATGGGCTCATTGAAACTTCATTTGGTTATTGACAAATGTGCAGTCATAACCTCCAAGTGTTTAAATGGTAAGGTTTAAACTTATACATTTCCCAGGGAAATATCCCGACAGACCTTTTGATTGGCTAGCTGCTGTATCAAGAAATGCTATGTAAATGAACAAAGAACAATAAGAATTTTAATGTGACAAATAAGTTCAATATGCTGAAAGTCCCCAGGGTTTATTTTGCATCTTCTGATAAAGGAAGATGAAAACTGAGCACCAAAGCCAGCAGATGCAGATTTAATTTTCCACTTTTGTTGTTTTTTTTATTATGCTGGCTTTTAAATGGCTTGCCTGTAGGTGCTTTTGATAGTTTTCCCTGAAAAATTGTCTTCTAGAAACCTCCTGGAGTTTTTGTGAAAATTGACTACAGATTATTGTTAAAATGTCTGCAGTGGCTGTTGTGAGGCCAGAAGCTGACTTCAGTGCCTAACAACATGTGTTTTGTTGAAAACAGAACATGATGTGGAAAGGGTTATATATTTGTTTTAAAACTCTAAGAGTTTCTAACAAACGAGGTGCTGTTACGTTAAATTTTCTCCTGAATATTCAGTTATGGCACATGCTAGGTCTTCTGTTGACTTAGTATGGTGTTTTGTATACAGGATGCTCATAAAACACTGCATTAACTCTGTAAATCTACATTTCTAAATCATAAATAGTATACAGGCACATCATTAATAGACATTATGTCCAATGTAGTAAATTTCTCAGTGAAATGACAAACAGTGAGAAGGAGCAGAAACTCCAGCTTCACTATGGAAGACCATGACCTGGCTGTCTTCCTGCAGCCAAGTTGTGTAGTGGCACTCTTACATCCTACAGTAGAGCAGTGTGTGAAGAATACTTTTAATCTTTATTATGTGCCTCAAGGTAATCATATAGATTTAGATTAGTGCCAGAGGCTTAGCTAAATACCTCATTGGTTTGGGTTTTTTTAATCTCTGTCCTGGTTTTGATTGGGATAGAGTTAATTTTCTTCTCATAGCTGGTATAGTGTTTCAAATTTAGTATCAGAATAATTTTGATAACACACTGATGTTTTTGATTGTTGCTAAGTAGTATTTATACAAAGTGAAGAACTTTTCAGCTCCTCATACACTGCAAGTGTGAAGGTTGGAGGGGCACAAGAATTCAATAAGGGACACAGCCAGGACAGCTGACCCCAGCTGACCAAAGCGATATGCCACACCATATGATGTCACAATCAATATATACACTTGGGAGAAAGCTGGCCAGGGGATGCTGCTGCTTGGGAACTAGCTGGGCATCATTTAGCATGTGGTGAGCAATTGCATTGTGCATCATTTGTTCTGTATATTCTAATTCTTTTATTGTCATTATTATCATTATCTTCCTTTTGTGTCCCATTAAACTGTCTTTATGTGAACCCAGGAGTTCTCTCACTTTTACCTTTCCGATTCTCTCCTCCATGTCATGGGGGGCAGTGAGTGAGCGAATGAGTGAGCAGCTGTGTGGGGCTTTGTTACCAGCTGGGGTTACACCACAAAACTTTTCAAAATGCAAAATCACATTCCTCACCAACATTTTACGAGAGAGAAGTACATGTTACATCACAATTTGAAATGTTATCAACTGAGGTTTTGGGGATCAAAGTGAAAACTTCTCAGATCTCTTGCACTGAAGTTTCTTGTTGCCTTTTAAGTTGATGCAGGTGCTGCTGTCTGGAGTATATCCAGAGAAGCCAGCTTTTGTGTGAGTAAATTTGGAATACCTTTTATGTCAGCTGTTACTTATCAATGGAAAAAACTACTTTGACTAATGAAGAATGATCCCTTTTAAAAGTTGCGTGACTTATTGTTGATTTTAAGTTTTTTGCTCCTCTTCACTTCAGAAGCAACCACCTGGCTGTATACTGCATCCATTGTAATAGCTCCAACAATGCTCAGTAAGAGGTAGGGTAATCCTCTATTTGCGTTTGCTGGAGAGCAGAGCCTGTGTGAAACTAAAGTACTATAGAGGGTAAATAAATAGGATTTGTGCTCTGAGAGGAAGCAAGAGAAAGTGAATGCTTTGCTTATTTCCCATGAGGTTTTGGGGGTTTTTTGTTGCTTTTGTGTTATGAAGCACTGGAAGTCAGACGGACCTTTTAATTAGGTGTAGCAAAGACTCAAATAGTAGCGTTGGTCTCCATAAATACATGAAAAGAATGAACCACAAAGGTGGGAGTGCAACTACAAAAGCAAAGCAGCAGTGTTGCCGTGAGAAGACATTGATATAAATTGCTGGCAGTACACTTAAACTGGACAGTACAAGGTGCTTTTGACCATCAGAACAGGGAAAGATCTGGAACAATTTCCCAAGGTTCATCTCCAATACTGTGTTTAATTTTGCGCCCCTCACTATAAGATATGAAATGTGTCCAAAGAAGACAAACGAAACTGGTGAAGGGTCTGGAGCACAAGTCTTACGAGGACTGGCCGAGGGAACTGGGGTTGTTTAGCTTGGAGAAAAGAGGGGTCGGGGTGTCCTCACTGCTGTCTACAACTGCCTGAAAGGAGGCTGTAGTAAGATCAGTGTAGGTCTCTTCTCCCAAGTAGCAGATGGCCTCAAGTTGTGCCGTAGGAGATTTAGGTTTGATATTAGGATAAATTTCTTCACCAAAAGTGTTGTCAAACGTTGGAAGAGGCTGCCCAGGGAAGTGGTTGAGTAATCATCCCTGGAGGTATTTAAAAGACATGTGTCGTGGCTACTTCTGAACCCAGGACAACATGTAGATGTGGCACTTATGGACATGGTTTAGCAGTGGCTTTGGCAGTGCTAGGTTTACGGTTGGACTTGATGATCTTGAAGGCCTTTTCTGATGTAAACAATTCGATGACTCTGTGTTATTATTCCCTCCACTCCCACTTATTCCTTCCTCTCCTGCTTTACTCCTCCACTCTTTGTTTTCATCCGGTTCCATTACAAATCTAAGTTGTTTGTGGCATTAAAGGAGTGGAATGTAAAAGAACTCTTATCTGGAGCTTACCTATCCCAGGAGTTACCACAGTGTCTTTGAAAACTGATATCTGTTGTGGAATGGGGCAGATAATGTCAGTCAAGAGATTTATGCTCCAGGAAAATAATTTGTTAGGATTTTTTTAATTGCCTATTGAGGAGGACTGGCTAAATTCATCCCTGTATGTTGGAATTCAGATTACCGATATCATTTGCCTTATTAGTAGATGATGTCAGAGCTTTTCTGGGTGGACTACAGATTACCACGTTTGCTTGATGTTGGTCATGAGATCTTCACAATGGCAGAGGGACTGAGGAAAGCTGATGGAGCTCAATCCCGTGAACTTTATCATGATGCACACCACATTACTTATGCAACCTCTGTTTCTCGCCTTATCCTGAGTGCTGTTGTAGACAGACCATCAATGTAGCTGTAGAAAGTGAAGAAGTTAATAGTCTCACTAATTTCACAATATAGAGTACATACTGATGTGAATACTGTCCTTCAGCACTGTCAAAGCTTGTACTGGTGCTGACATATCCAAGAGATCCAAACAGTGTTCTTTAATCACAGGTAAGCTTGTAATTGTAAAGATTACAATTAAGTTAGGTGGATGAAACACGCTTAATCTTGACTATACTGGCATCTAGTTTTAGTCTGTGTTCAGCAATTACACTTCTGTAAATGAGGTGTCTCATATCAAGCCAATCAGTGAAATTAGGTCTGAATTTATGTCCCTATGAAGATACAGGGCCTATCAGGGATGTTATCAAAGACGTTCAGAGTTCAGAAATGGAACAATGTCTTTATAAGAACATGTCTTTGGTTTAAGACCAAGTTGACCAGTCTGTGACTTATATTTCAAAAATCATCCTCTGCTTATACAAGAAAGTATGAAAGGATTGGAAAGAAAAAAAAGAGAGAAAAAGAAAAAAATTCCTAAAAACTTTTAATTTTGTATCAGAATATTTTTTCCTGATGTTCCCTTTCCACAGGCTGAGAACTGAAAAATCTTCAGAGTTATGATACAATTTAATTTCTAGAAAAGTTCATGTGCATGAAGGAGTAAGAGTACACTTAATCTGTTTTACTTCATACTAAAATGAAATACTGGGGAAGACGGAGACATTTTTATCATGTACATGAGTTTTGTCGTATCCCAGCTATCAAAACAGCTGATATTTTCACTGTTTGTGGTTTATATAATTTTTTTTTAATTTCATCATTGTAACAGTTCTCCCAACCCAAATTCCATGTACTTTTTAGCGGATGGTTAGAATTAAAAATCCACTACAGAATTTCTGTAACAGCTCTTATTCCTTTTCCTTTACTGGTGTTTAAAGGTCTAAGATTAAAAATGGTGACTGTGCATACATTTCCATTATAATTCAAAAGAGTATTCAACGTAGTGGATTTTTTTTATCACAGACTTGGCAAACAAGCAAGACACCTGAAATAGATCTTTAAAAAAATCTTTAATTAAATATTTTACATAAGAAAATGTCTTTTCCCTGAGGAAATCAGATTATCCACCTCCATACAGTGTGAGAATCTTGTCCTCCCTGCCAAGATAATCTTGTATCTTACTTTGCCTTCCCATTTCAATTACTTAAAATTGCTTTGGATTTATGCTAGAAAACTTTTTCGTAAATTCCCAGGAGGGAGGGGAAAAAGAAAATAAATATTTGGAGTTTGTGGGAGGTTTTGTTGAGTCAACTGAATTTTGATGTTCTGCTTGTTTCTATTTTGATTGTGTAGGGATTCTGGATCTCAGTGCCTCTGTTAATGAAGAAAGTAAACATTGGTCTTCATCACTTTAAAGTGGGATAGAAAAATATCATGGAATGGTTTGGGTTGGAAACTACCTTAAGATCATCTGGTTCCAGCCCCTCTGAGATGGGCAGGGTCTCCTCGCACTAGACCAGGTTGCTCAAAGCCCTGTCCAGCCCAGCCTTGAACACTGCCAGGGATGGAGCATTCACAACTTCCTTGAGCAACCCATTCCAGTGCCTCACCATCTTTACAGTAAAGAACTTCCTTCTTATGTCTAACCTGAACTCCCCCTGTTTAAGTTTAAATCTATTGCCCCTTGTCCTGTCACTGGAGTCCCTAATGAGTCCCTCTCTGGCATCCTTGTAGGCCTCCTTCAGATACTGGAAGCCTGCTATGAGGTTTCCACGCAGCCTTCTCTTCTCCACGCTGAACAGCCCCAACTTCTCAGCCTATCTTCGTACGGCAGGTGCTCTAGCCCCCGGTCATCATCGTAACCCTGCTCTGGACTTGTTCCAACAGTTCCATGTCCTTTTTATGTTGAGGACACCAGAAGTGCACACAATACTCCAAGTGAGGTCTCATGAGAGCAGAGTTATTGGGGCAGGATCACCTCCTTTGACCTTCTGATCGCGCTTCTTTTGATGCAGCCCAGGATACGGTTGGCTTTCTGGGCTGTGAGTGCACACTGCTGGCTCATGTTCATTTTCTCATCGATCAACACCCCCAAGTCCTCCACAGGGCTGCTCTAAATCTCTTCTCTGCCCAACCGGTAGCTGTGCCTGAGATTGTTCTGACCCAGGTGTAAGACCTTGCACTTGGCATGGTTAAATTTCATAAGGTTAGCACCCTTATGTAAGCCCACCTTACAAGCGTGTCAAGGTCCCTCTGGATGGCATTCCTTCCCTCCAGCGTATCAACCAAACCACACAGCTTGGTGTCATTGGCAAACTTGCTGAGGGTGCACTCAATCCCACTGTCCATGTCACCGACAAAGACGTTGAACAAGACCAGTCCCAACACCGATCCTGAGGGACACCATTCGTTACTGGTCTCCAGATGGACATTGAGCCATTGACCAGAACTCTCTCCATGCAGCCATCCAGCCAGTTCTTTACCCACCTGGTCATCATCTATCAAATTTATACCTCTCCACTTTAACAACAAGGATGTTAAACGGGATGGTGTCAAATGTTTTGCACAAGTCCAGGTAGAGATGTCGGTTGCTCTGCCCCTATCCATCATTTCTGTAAACAATGAAATACTCAGTACCATATGAATGCCATATGAGTACCATATGAAATTTTAGTACCAATCCTGGATGATCATAATGGAACTTACAGGGAGGGTGAGGGTGGAAGTATCTTTTGCTAGTGTGTATGTCCTAAAAAGGCTGTGCTAAATGCCGGACCTCTGAAGGTCTTCATAATCTTTGATTATGACTTAACAGGAAGATTTCTTTCAAAATATCTGGTATTTTTATTTCTTCCAATTGAAATGTATTATCCATGAAATTCCTGGTTCTTTGCAGAACTACAATTTCACCTTATGGATGGATGATTATCAGTAAACATTTATTTGGACACCATTAACACAAGCTTCATAGGCAACATCCATATATAATTACCTGTCTGTTGGTAACTTCACTTCCCAGTGTTTGGGAACTAAACAATCTGGCTGTTATCCAAGAAATGGATAAATTGTCCTGGATTCATATTTAGAATGCATGGAAACTGCCTGAATCCCTAATTGTCAAGTGAGATTAAAGAGCGGTCATAATTTATTATGGATCAAATAGCATTTTTAAAGAGCAAAGGCCAACATTACAATATTTTCATAACAAATATTTTACATTAGCAGTCTTAGAGGAGTAGAAAATAAATACAGTGATTTACCAATTAAAAACACTGTTTCGTGCTTTACTGAATGTAATTACAAAATACCTGGATTACCTCGATTTGCCAGGCAAACTCTATCAGTTTGCACTTCTTCTTGCTTATCATGTTCATCTTGGCTCCAGCTGAAACACAGAAATCAAGCACAGCAGGAGTTTGGTTGCACCTTACTAAGTGCTATAGTAGCACATTGGCTGGAGCAGCCTTCTGCTTCTGCATCTGTCAAGGAGAGCTGGAGGGAGTAGAGGATGGTAGCAATTGGCCTGAGGTAGCATGAAATGAAGTTGTCATACAGTCTAATAAGATTCCTAGGTTTCCGAAGATCTGGATGGTAGGAAAGAATAATGTGATACTTCATTTTCCCGGCACAGTAAGACTGTGTATCTTTAATTTGTCTATCTCAAAAAAAAAGATGCGTGTAACTTGGCAGAACTGGAGAATGGTTTCTCCTTCCAGCTGAAGAAAAAGTGGTGTGCATTAGCATTTAACAGGTTTGCTATCCTTTTTTTTTTTCTAATCCATTAACCTGAACAGTTATTTTTGATTCACTGTGTGCCTTGGAAGGGAACATGTTCTGTAAGCATCTGGATACTGGGCTTTTTCTTTGCAACATACGGCTTGTGGAGTCCAGCAAGTAGAATCATAGAATCATAGAATAGTTAGGGTTGGAAAGGACCTTAAGATCATCTAGTTCCAACCCCCCTGCCATGGGCAGGGACACCTTACACTAAACCATGTCACCCAAGGCTCTGTCCAACCTGGTCTTGAACACCACCAGGAAGGGAGCATTCACAACTTCCCTGGGCAACCCATTCCAGTGCCTTGCCACCCTAACAGTAAAGAACTTCTTCCTTATATCCAATCTAAACTTCCCCCATTTGAGTTTTAACCCATTACCCCTTGTCCTACCACTACAGTCCGTAATGAGGAGTCCCTCCCCAGCATCCATATAGCCTCCCTTCAGATACTCGAAGGCTGCTATGAGGTCTCCACGCAGCCTTCTCTTCTCCAGGCTGAACAGCCTCAACTTTCTCAACCTGCCTTCATACGAGCGGTGCTCCACTCCAAAAAAATAAGAACAAAAATAGAACCTGTGGCTCTTTGTGTTGCTCAGGCTATGCTGCAGTGGCTATTCATAAGCGTGATCCTGCTACTCACTGGCACGGGAGCTTTGACCTGCTCCGTCTTCGACCTGGGGTGGTTCACCTCTCCTTAGTCAACCTGGTGTGCCCCAGCTCCCCGAGGCTCGCCATACTGATGCCAGCCTTAGCGCGGACGCCCGCTCGGAGTAGCGCTCTGCAGCCCAGAACTCCAAGGCTCAAGCTATCAGGCAGGCTCAGCCTCCCAAGTAGCTGGGACTACAGGTGCATGCCACCACGCCCGGCAAAGTCCCGCTTTACTTTAGCATTCTCACATGAAATGAACAATTACCTGAAAAAACTTGTTCTTGTCAGTTATCATTAGTCATTCCAGAGGTCTCCCATGGGAAAGCAATTTGAGTGTGTAAAGGTTAGGACAAATTGATTTTTATGGTTGGGAACAACATGAAAAGGCAGATAAAGAACTATCACAAAAAGGTGAAGCAGCTGTGAAAGCAGGTTGCCCACTGAACTCATTTGAATGTAGGGGGCAATGGCAACTTTCCCTGCTTATGTTTGCAACAATACCTCATTAACTTCCTCATGTTATGTATTTTAGATGTTAGATGCAGAACTGTGTAGAAGAATATTCTGCATTTTGTAAGTAACTGAATATATGTCAAATACTTCGTTTCTAAAGTACTCCAAAACTCTCTGAAGAAGAATGACCAGCATTCCTGTAGTCTGTTTAAATCACAATGCAAATAAATCACTCTGATACTCCCTGATAAATTTTGTTTACTTTTATCATCATTCTCCCTACTACACATCATTGTTAAAAAAGAAAAAAATATAGTATCAGTCACTAGAAAGGTATGCATCTGCTTTTTGTAATCATAACAAAGCTTATAGGGTATGATTCAGAGACTTTTAGGTGTCTCAACCTGGCAGGGTGACTCACTGAGCTGGAGTTAGGCTCCATTTTATTCAATGGACTGCCAAAAGGTTGTTCAAGAAAACTCACATGTTGACTGGGGAGCTTCTCAGAAGTTAGGGTGCCCAGATGGAGGAGCATGTGTGAGACAAGAATACACATAAACATTCTGATGCCTTTTTTAATATGTAATGGCTTGCCAGTGTAAAATGCATAAATGTTCTGAAAAATAAGGGTCAGGAATGCCGGTGTACCCTTTTTTTGCTCTTTCTGTCCAGGAAGCCATCATTGGTGGGAAAGTACCTCTGGTGATACAGAAGTAGGTGGTATAAGGTAGATAACAGAGGAACAGATCCCTGTGAGTTGGAATTAGAGTTGGAACTGGTTAGAGGAAATTTAACCCACTTGTTAGTGAGCACCCTAGCTGATAGGCTATTATGTTCAGTGAGATTAGTGCCAGTCTTTTCAAGGACATTGATGAATGTACACTGGACTTACTGCTTTAACTACAAGCTATTCAGGGTTCACACAGTGGTTCCTCCGACTATACTAAAGTTATCTGCCAGGGACCTGATAGCATTTAGGGACCTTTCTAATTCCATGTATGCTTGCAAAAATACTTACCAGGCTTCCAGAACTAGGTATTCATGGGTGGGTGACTGTTTTTTCCACAATTCATTTTGTTGGGCTTGATCAATATTTAGCATTTCAGCAGTATTTAGGCTTTTAGAGTACTAAAATTATTGCTGTCATTTGTATGGGTGAAGATGTTGCTGAATGCCATGAAAATGGAATTAGATTGCATTCTGTATAAATGCTCTTCTTTCATTTTAAAATTTTTCCACACTGACAGTAAATTTCTTAAGTGGTAAAAGACAATTCTTACATTATTTTAATAACTAAATAAATTGATAGACATATGAAAGAATTATTGTGCTTTTATTCTTCTTTATGGTTAAAAAAATAAAGGCAATAATTATCTTTTATTGCTATTCTTATTTTCTTTGAATCTTCTTTCAAAAGGCTTTTTAAGGCATAAGTATGAATGTTAAGTTAGCTATCCATGGCTGACCAACCAGTGTTGTTTATGGCAGAATTTCACAAACTATGCCTCCTCAAAGCAGCATGCAAACACTGCCTGTGGAGCCATCACTGAGAGATGTCCCTACCCCAGCATTAGCAGAAGTGAAAACTAAACTTTGGAAGCTTGGCCCAGGGTGAATAATGTTCCACATTGTCAGCTACTGCAGCTGCGGCTTGGCTGTGGTTAACTGGATGATTTGCTCAAGAAACGGGGGTGAAAAATTCTTTGGCTAACATGATCCTAATGCAAGAAATTTTATAATGAAGAACCCATTCATCTGTGTAGTTACTACCTCTCCCTGTGCTTAATGTGTTTTTTTGTGTGTTTTATTATAAGCCCACCTCCCTTTTTTTTTCTTTTGTATTATTTCTTCCTACTTATGATTAGAATTTTTATCAGTAACTAGATATATGGAAATGCCCAGAGTTTCCAGTGTTTGGCTTATTTAGCAATGTGGTATTCCCCTTTCTGCTTTCCATTTAAGGAATTAGCTGACCATTAACCAGTGTGATTGAGTATCTTTGATAACATACTGTGAAAAAGAAGCTACAGCACTTATTCATAAGCCTTTGCCAACACTCCAGATCATAAGTGAAGAATATAAATGAAAAACACACTAGATCACTAGCTAAGCCTCTAAAATGCTGTTAACTGAAATTATAGATTGTGGCTTATAAGCAATAGTAGAAATCATTTGCAGAATGATCAAAAATTGTATACTTGAAATCTTTAATTTGAGTTATCCTTTCCAGTCTAATCATTATTTTTTTTTCCCTTTCACAAAAGCAACTTACAAGTTCAGTACTTAAGATATTTCAGAATGTAAAAACAACTGGATAATTTTTGAGCTCAGGATGGGAAGAGGCCCCTTGGTATACAGGTCTGCCTGCTGTCTGCTATATATCTTCAATTTAATGCTGGTAGATGATGTGTGATTAAATCCTGTGGCCAGCTTTGAGAATCCCATTTTAGCTCAAAAGTAATTATATATGGAAATAAGTGATGAGTGCTGTGTGGGTAGCGTTTATGCTTAGTAAAGTATAAAACTGGAATCTGTATTTACAAAGCTGTTGTTTAAGGTTTGCTTTTGTCCTGACCGTGATTTAATTCAGTCTATTCAAGTTTTGCTCAAACAGCAGGTTTGGTCATTAGTAAATAACACAAAAATTGCTTTGCTCTTTGATCTATACAGTCCTTACATACAATGTGCCTGTAGGCATGTGTAATATAAATATTTTGTAAGTGCAAATAATTAAAAGATTTTGGATAATAGGCATGTTGAAACTAGGAGTATTTTGCAGATTTTCAGTTCCTGTTGGATGACATACAGAACAAATAAGGAAAAAGAACCTCAAATAATCTCAAAATTTACAAAGCATTTGTTTTTAATAGCAGTTATAAAAATTACTGTGCTTTTAAATCACTATCTACATAGGGGAAAAAGTGTATTCTTACTGATATGAATAATTATAAAATGTGTAGTCATTTCAAGCATCATGATTTTAAGCTTCATGGGTTTTCTTTAGATCCAGAACTGTGAAGACTGACAAGATGTATCTTAGTTCTTGTTTTATTTGGAGTGTGGTGCTGGTTTTATTCATATTATTCAGTTGACCTGGCAAAAAAAAAGTGTTTCCAGTTCTGTTAGTTTTTTTATTATTAGACTGTTAAGTTGAATGTCATTCTACGACAGTGACAGAAATCCATATTCCTTTACTATTCAATATTGAGGAACTCAATGAAGAAATTGAGGATTTCTGTCATGGACTCCATCTCCAAACAACACGTCAGGGAAGCATCCTGTTAGTGAGTGTAACTGCTAGTGTACTGTGTAACACTGAAGGTAGAGCTGCTCTTTCAATTCTTGAAAGCATTATAGTTAGTCCATTTTGGAGCTGGTTGTCATTAACTTCTTGCCTTTTTTTTATAACAGTTTCATTTAAAAAATTGCAGTGGGGAAGTAGTCTGTTAACTTGAGGTCCCCTTTGGTTTCCTCTGTGATTCTGGAACTTACGTGAGGCAAGGGAGATGTGTCTCTTGACCACCTAAAGCTCGTTCTTTGAGCTCAACTTTGAACACTTATATACTGCGAGGAGCTCTCAAAGAGCCTTTCAGAGACTAGTAGCATCTTCATTGTGTCTCCCCAGAGCTTGAGTTGTTCATATAACTGCAAAGCTTTGTATAGCATAAGACACAGAGATTTTGTAAGAAAAACTAAGTACCTAACTTCAGGTTAAGTACTTATTCTCAATTCTTCACAATTTGTGCAGATATGAAAAGTATTTCTAAATGCTACTTATGTTAAAGCAAAAGGCATTCTAAGAAGACATCCTGCATATTAAATGTCTACCTTGCTTGGAATGTTTTCAGTTTCTTTGCATGAAAGAAGTCTATCCATCTACATGATCATGTGGTGTCTGAGGGTACAGTTCAAGGAAAGCTGAGCGCAGGCTCCTCTGAAATAAGCAGTTGTGGCTTGTCCCATCTATAATGGAGCGTTTCTGCAGTCTCAGTTACCTGGACCAGAAAACTAGTCTGATAAGAAAGCCTGAAAAAATGGCACAGGTAAAAAAATAAAATAAAGGAAGTTGCCTCCCTGCAGCAGCAGGTCAAACCATCTCACCAGTGCCATTGCAAGAGGTAGCAGAGGAGGCTGAATTGTTTCTTCCAGACACAGCCCACACTGGTTCTGCCTAAATCATAGAATCACAGGCTGGTTTGGGTTGGAAAGGACCTTAAAGATCATGGAGTCCCAACCACCCCTGCCACAGGCAGGGACACTTTCCACTAGACCAGGTTCCTTCAAGCCCCATCCAACCTGCCCTTGAACATTGCCAGGGATGGGGCAGCCACAGCTTCTCTGGGCAACCTGTGCCAGTGCCTCTTGAGCCTGATAGTGAAGAATTTCTTCCTAATATTCAACCTAAATCCACCCTCTTTCAGTTTAAAGCCATTACCCCTTGTCCTGTGACAACATGTCGTTGTAAAAAGTCCCTCTCTGTGGGCGACATGAGTCAGAAAGCCATATTCTGAGAAAACAAATGACCAGTTTTACTTGAGATGTAAGATACATCTGGTTTTTAAAAGCTACAAGAGATTTACTTGTCATGTAACAGCTCTAGGTAAAGTGCCTGGCACTGTTCCATCATGTTTATGTAACTCGTGAGCAATCTTTATCATCATACTTCCTTAGCCTCTCTAGGTTAGTGTAATGGTAATCTTTTAAATCTGTGATTTTCTCTCTCTGCTTTCCTAGAGAGCTTTGTTTATGTTGTTTGATGTACTTTGGTGTTAAGTTGAAAGGTTGGGTAGCGTTTGAAGGTAAGGCTGGAGAAAGGAGCTCTCTACCTGTAGATGGGGCTGAGATGCATCTTGGTTTGTGCAAAAACAAATTCTGGTCTCAGTCCTGCCCTCATGGAGACTCAGGAGCCTGCACAGGCAAATTCCATACTTGCAGTAAGTGTACACCATCATCAGCTCTTCTGACAGCTTCAGTCAGCTGGCACAAAAAGCTTCACAACCCGAGGCAGCTTTTGATTATCCATAACCTAAATGCCTTAACATTCTGGAAATTAAGATCTGCAGCTTAAACTTGGCATGAGGCTCTGCGGGAAACCAGTGCAGCACAAGAAACAACAGAAGGCGAGGAAGTTCAGGCAGTGTAGCCAAGGAGACACCCAGGTGCATCATGGCTAGTTATCTGGTGCTCTTCTGGCACAGTCTCACAAGCCTGTGTGAGTACATCGCATTGCAGTTCCAAGTAGGATTTAGGAGGGGAATGTAATGCTGAAGCTGAGCTGCCACTCCTAAGAGGCCAAGGCATATCACTTAGAGAAAATACATTGTATTGCTGCTTGAGATGTCAGTATTTGGGCAGAGTCCAGTTGTGGGTTTGCTTGCAATTTAAGAACCCAACGGTAATGGCTGTGATTATGAACGTTCTCTTTTTGTCTTGTTATGGTCAGGTATCATTTTGTTCCTTAGGAACCATTATCACATTAGAAGTACAGGTTTATCAAATACCTTATCAGGTGGATGGCAAGTGTTTAATTAGCTTTATGGTGATGATGAAGAATATTGGAAAGTTGGTCTCTTTCTCTTCTTTGGTATCTGTAGATGTTGCAGAAACTCACCTAAGTAGGATCCTGCACAATTAATCTCATAGCTCAATACCAGGTTTTCCATTATTACTCTAAGGGTAGCTATTTCAGGTTTTCAGTTATTACTCTAAAGGTACTTTCTTCCAGAAAAGATCAAGTGCATTTCTGTGGATTCCTGCCAAGAAGATTTTATAATAGTGGTACAAGTATGTTCTTATGAAAGATGAAGAGTATTGTTGCATCTAGAGTTCCTATGTGAAAAGCATTACTGCTATCTGTTGTTACTTCACATTTGGAGATTGCTTACTTGGGGTTTCTTGTTTCTCTTTTTTTTCTCCTTTTTTTTTTTTTTATTTTTTTTTTTAATCTGTTTGTTTGTTTGGTTTTTTTTTTTACTAAATAGACTTGGGTTATCACTTGCTTTTGTCTTCAACTGCTCCTACTTAATCCTCTTGTCAAAGCCCAGAGTTCCTGCGGGAATCCAGTGACAGATGATGTGAATGACATTACAAAATTGGTAAGTAGCTTTTATTTAAAATTATTCTTTATGTTAAATAATAATTGGTGACTAATGGTACTTGTATTTTTAAGCAAAGTTAGAAAATCTATATTAGAACCAGGGCAATATTAAAAAAAAAATCAATGTCTATCACATGATCAAAATCAAAACCTTTATTGCAGAGACTGGAGAATAGTGTTAGAGTTCATTAAAGAGTTGACTGTCTTGACCAAGGTAGAGTGTATGTACATATGTGTTTTCCTCCTTCCAAACTTCCATACAAATTGTCAAAAGTCTTGATTTCTTCAAACATTGTCTGGGATTAGATTGATTCCCATGCAGATGAAAGATTATTGTCTTTGTGTTACTGATTTGCATGGAGCAGACTGGCAGCAAACACATCTGAAATGAACCAGAAGTTTTTACCTTTGGTATGTAGGAAACTTGTGCCTTACATAAAAACAGAGTGATACTAGACATCATAGTAGCAATCAATGCAATGACAATTGAACAGCACTTACAGTCTTTAGGTGTGAGGGTGCTACATCCATTATGTGTTTCTCTCTCTACTTGCTGTACCTAGAAGTTTAATTCTGAAGGACTCACGGCTTCATACAGGAACTGAATTCATTTAAGTACATTTTAATTTTTACTTAATTGAACAATGCATTAACCTGAAAAACTATCTCCTTGTGTGAAGTCAGTTGGTATTTACCTCCGCTGAAGTCAGTGATTACTCTAACGTGCAGCAGTGAAGGATCTAACACAAAAGTTTTTAAGAAATAATATATACTGAACACTTAAAAAGTATACCTTCATCTACAAGTATACACATGTATATTCAATATATACAAGTATATCTGCATCTACTTCAGCTGAGAGGTGTGGTTTCTTTATGGAAAAACAGTTGCAATACCAGCATTCATACTATCAAACACTTAATTTGAAGTTTCTTGCATTTGCTGCCAGTGCCGTGTTCTCTATTTGTTTTCTTTGGGCATTGTTATATACATTGGTATATAGTATAAATCTCGGGGGGTACTCTAGATTCCTACTCAAATACTTAGTGCTTTACATTAGTCCCCAGAGGCAGAATTGTGAAGTATTGGCATGTTTATTCAAGATAATATTTAATCTCTTGAAAGAGTATTAAGCTTTTATTTAAACCTGTTGAAAGCATGACAGAACAAAAGAACTCCTGTGAGGGCTGATGGAATTGTCTAATATAACAGTAGCAATAACTTTTTGTTCAGTTATGTGTCCTTAGAACAAATGCTTTACCTTTCCCTTTAGTACAGTTTGAACGTCAAGAATGTGTAAATACAGATGACAAAAATCTACAGCTTGAGTAATCACACGCTGCTTTTGAGATAAATTAAGAAAGAAACCTTTCGATATTGTGTTCTTGCATTTTCCTCCAGACTGGTCCAGCAACTGCAGTTCTTGCACATACTCCCTGCAGCATTATGTTTCCATACCCACACTCTCCTCCACATCCCCTCCTGGTTCCCTCCCATGCTCCCTAGCATGATGCCTACCTACCTAAGCAATGTTTTGAGCACTTGCTGGATTTATATCCCCTTTTGCTTGGGCTGCTGGCTGGGCAGGAAGGACTTTGTGTGGCAACCACTTGGTATATGTGCTGATTTTCCTCATAGAAAACCTCTGCCAACTGTCCAGGTTGTACTGCACTTCTGCTGCCAAGCCTGAGCAGAGTGGTGTAGAGCTGAGCTCCTCCAGCCGCTGCTCAGTACGGATGTTGTACTGTCCTTCTCCTAACTTACTTGCACCCGTACCTTTCAGATCTCTCTACCAAATGCAAAATTTGGATAAAGTTAACTAGCAAGTTCAAAGATATTTTGAGTTGGAGAAATAACAGAGAGATGCAGATAATACAAAGCCCAGGTACCTGGATTCTCTCTGCTTTGAGTTGTGCATCTGAGAATGTTTTTAAGAAAGTCTGTATCCCTGTCTTACCTGTCTGTTATTATTTGCGGAAATAATTTCTATAAAGCCACTGGAGAATTAGAAAGAATACCATGGAAGTAAGTTTAGTGCGTTACATTTACTGTGAGAACCCTTGGGTTATATTAAACTGACTGCATTGCAAATTGGTCTTTCTCTTTTGAAATGCTATACCATTGCAAAAACTAATAATAAAAAAGGTTTAAAGTGCTTTTAAAACAAAATGTCATCAGCTGACTACATACAAGAAGGGTGAAATTCACAGAGACTATTGACTGATCCCATTGCTAAAAAGTATATTTTTTTTAATGCTATAGAGACCAGTAGTACGTATAATATGGACTCCAGCATGATACTGCTTGAAAATATGGCTCAACTCTTGTAAATTACTATGAAAGTTTTACTTTAGCTTTTTGAAAGCAAAATACACTAATTGAATTAAGGAATGACATACTGATGCCATGCAACATCAGAATTAGACATAACACACATAAGTGGTTGGGTTCTTTATTGATCCTGCTGGCCTTTGGAAATCTTATTTCTCTGCTGGTCCAAAGAGTTTGTGCCAGTAGGACATAATATCTTTAATAAATAAATGTCCTCCCCTTTCACACTGAAAACAAATTGTAATGCTGAGAGTTTTGCAGAAGTCAGTGTTACTCATATAGTTATTGCCTATAGTTTTTGTGGTGTTACCCACAATCTCTCTTGTGCTACCTGAGAGTGGTATGACAGTTATATCTAAAGGCTTTATTCTTGGCCACACTGTCATGTTCTTTTAAACCCTTTTGTTCACAGTCATGAGTATAGTCCCTTATCTGTGTGCAATAACTAGCTGTTCAGCTGTACTACACGCCGCATCATTTAGCTTAGTATATTGGCACCTCTTCCTCCTGTCTCATCACAGATGTTCAGACATCAGCTTAGATTCAGTATGGCCTGAATCCTCCACTGAGGCAGATATCTTTATCTCCCCAAAATGTTAGTCTTCCCTGGGCCTTTTCTCCTCCCTGTAAAGATATGTCACTATCTCTCTTCAGCCATTATGGTCTATCATAAAGGTGTCCATTTTGGCTCTTGGTGCTTAACAGACCCTTGTAAGCTCACTTTTAAAACCTCTCTTGTTTTTCCTGTCATAGCAGGAAAAATTGGTTTTGTACCATTCTGTCTATATAAATTCACTTTTCTTCCAAATTCTTTGTAGATAAAAATTCAGTCCACTGAAAAAATCTTTTTCTGGCTTCAACTTCTATAATTTTGTCCTTCTGCCTATTAATTTGCTGCTGTGACCCTGTATCTTCTACTTACTTCCTTCAAGCTCTTCCTCCTTTGTTTCATTATCAATGACAAGCTTCTTGGTTTTGTCTTCAAAGGCACTATTAACACTGCCTATGATGTCTTAACACATGATGAGTTTGCCCTCTTGTCCTACCTTCTCCTCATTATTTCCATAGTATCTGTTAATGCTGTTCATGGCTGCAGGAAGGATGCTCCTTGATGAACTCCAGGCAGATTTTAATCCTCTTCCTATCTCATGCTAAAATTCTTTGCAGCATGAATCTATGTCCCTCTTCTTTCTTTTTCCTACTCTGTTCTTCCCTACCTCTACTGAAGTTCACCTACCGCTTGCAAAAAAGTGCCAGAATTCCGTACCAAACTCTTTTGCATGTAGCCTGATACAATCTAGCCTTCATTTATTTGGTCCCGGGCTTCTTGTTCCAAGTACTGTAACTCCCTATATTACTGGTAAAAAAGCCCTGAGCATGGCTGTGGCTGTGTTCTGCTTGACTGTATTGTATTCTAGGAAGATGAGAAGAAAATGCGTCAGTCAACACTTTCTGTGAATATAGATCAGAGATGTCGACTTAAGCCTAAGCTATCAGTGAATAAATAAGGCATGCTGTGCAGTGCTTGAAAATGTGGGTCATTTGCCTAATCAACTTTGTGTTGAATAGCAAATTGAGGACAGATGTACAAGCGTAACTTGTTTTCAGTGGTGTTAATCTGGATTTTCACTAGCATCATCCTAGTCTCATACCAGAAGCCAGAACTGGAAAAAGCAAGCAGATTCAATAACAACAAGGTTTCTGAGCCCTCAGACCAAAGCACACTGGTCTGTTCATACAGAAAAATAACTTTTTTGTATTTTCTTTAAGGTTAAGTTTATTCAAATCTTTATAATATAATTTTGTCATGTGAAGAATGCATCCTAAGTAAAATGATTGAAGAAGCAAAGAACGATTGAACAATCTTTTTTTGGGGGGTTGTTTTTTAATAGTGAGAACTTTAAAAGCACATAATTTCATACCTATAGAGAATGAAAGTATTTAGAGAGTATTCACCCTGCATTACTAATCACTTCAACTTCTGCCTCTTTTTTTAATGAAAATATCTGGAGGGAAACACATTACTTGATGAACAAATGTTCTGTATTATGAAACTGTAATTGCAGCATCTGTCAATAAAGCCTGTCCCCATTGTTCTTTTCAGCACAGTAAGTCAGCAGAAAGCTGCATTACTGTAATTATGACTCTGATTTTGCATAAGAATTAGAATCTATTGTATATACATTTGTTAAATATGATCAAACCTACATATAAGTAGAATTTTCACTGAACATATAAGTAGAATATTCACTGAGCTGTTCAGCATGTATCTACATATTTCAGTTTCATCCATTAGCAAAATCTAAGATACCTCTTCTCCCATGATCTACTTCTGTAAAGTCATTTTTTTTCTTCTGAATGTTGGCTGCCCAAACAATAGTCAGCATTTACCGACCTGGTTGCTTGTTCAAGGCATGCAGTTTCAAACACTTTGCCTTCATGTTGCATCTTTGCTGTAAATGTGTACTTTACACTCTCTGCAACATTTTATTTTTATTTTTTAATGGATCTAACTGTTGTTACTGAAGGGGTTATAAAAAACGATCCAGTGTTGTTATCCTGCAAAATGATCTGCCGCTATGGCTGTAAGAAGTGTGAATGGAAATTGTTAACATGTTGTCTTAAGCCAAACGATGAGGATTTTGTTAACTGCTTCATTAGCAAATGAGATAGAGTAGATTGCAGAGATGATGGACAGAAAGTGGAAGCTCCAGAAGAAAAGCCAAGGATGCAAAGGAGGGAGATGCAGAGGTATTAAAGAGTAAGAAAATGAGAATCGCAGAGAGAAATGGGAGGTGGAAATGGTAGCCAAAATGAAAGTATAGTTTTTCCCATCATATGCCTAAGAGTGAATAAGATATCACTGATTTTTACTTTTATTAACTTACTTTATCCTTGATCTGTGTAAAAAAAAATAATGACATCTATGCTTGCTTCCTTTAAATTTTCAGAAGAGTCACAATAAAGAGAATTCCCAAGAGCAGTTGCTCTCAATTCGAAGTACTTGACTGCAGAGACAGGTCATCTCTTTTACGTTTCGCTGTTCTGATGAAAGAGCATTCTACAGAACCCAAATTACTTTTACAACATCCCTCTTTTCTCTCCCTGTGTGGCCATGAACATACTTTAACAGTATATTTGGGTTATGCAGCATTAACAGTGCTGTATTAAATATTCAGACCCCCGTACATATGTTATATTTCCCAGTCTGAGATTTTGTTACAGCTGGGAATACAGCACTTAATGTTAGTTTTATATGGATTTAAAAACATAAGTCTAGATTCCCTGTTCTTCACCTCTTCTCAGAGCCTGATATGCTTTCTGCAACCACACCTCCCCCTACCATTAAATCAAAGAAACTTTTTATGGCATTTTAATTGCAATGCAGGGTTCTTTTAGCTCTATACATTACTTTCCAAGATTTTCAGTTGACATTCTCTATAATCAACAAAACTGCTCCTTTTGTCTAAACCAAGGCAAGACCTGCAAGTAGGTGTTTTGTTGCCCCCAAATTTGTTACTGTATTTAAGAAGCTGGTTTACAGGAATCAGAAAGGCCATTCCAGGACTCAGGAAGTTTCACGGGATGGTCCCTTTCCATTCCACTTCACTCAGGCAGCTCAGAGCTGTCTTCTCACCTGCTTCTTGTTGGGAGCTGCAGCAGTCAGGCACCCACACTGAGTGTGAGGATGCAGAGTCCTTTCATTCCTTTCAGGATCATTTCAGCAGTTGAAAATCAAGTGGTTAATTTTGGATCATAGTCTTGAGTGGCTGGAGCTAGAGGATCTTAAAGTACTTTCCAACCCTAACTATTCTATGATTCTGTGAAATTTCAAGATTAATTTTGGGAAATCAAGAGAGTATAAAATGCAGAGATTTAGTACAAACATATCCATAAGCCTTACTATACCCTGTTTTTTGTGTGTGAGTTGGGAAGTCCAACTGGGAAACAAATATAACTCCCTCTCTTTGACTGAGCTCCGTTTTCCATCAGCAGAGCATCTGGCATGTGGAGCTTAATCAATAAAACTTCAACAAGTTGTTTCGTCTTGAAGCAGGACATATATTTTGTGTTTGACACCCTCCCCCCCCAGTAGTCTTCATTTTTAGTAGTAAATTCAAAAATATCTTTTCTGGTTCACAGTCTGTCAAGGAGAAAAATGACTGAGGCTGAGGTGTATTCTCCGGCTTTGTCTGAGAAGCTGTAAGAGCTCTTGGACAGTTACGTTTTTTTAACTGTGTGTGAAAAGTGCTTGACAGGCTCTGATGCTGGTAAAGTAGATTGTATACATAATGCATATCAATTCTTGTAGTGTTCATTGATTTGGAACAAATTTAATCTTCCAGTGACCTTTCTTAAAGAACAGTACTTTTGCTGACATTGCTAAGTATTGAATTCCTATAGAGTATGGAAAACTTTGCACATACTGTACCATCTTCACTATCTTTGCTGCGTGAAGTGCTGCTAATCCTACCTCTCCCGGCATGCAAAGGTAGCTGGAAAAGAAAGTGGATTACTTATTAATGTGTCATGATGTCAGGATGCTCTTTAGAAGAAGGCAAAATATATAAAAACTTGTGGATGAGAATTTAGAATGGATCAGATGCTCTAAAGAAAGAACAAATGTAGTACTGCAACATTTTCCAGTATTTATAGCATCTTGAATCAACCCCCCCAAATTCCAGGTAAATGGAAATTGATACAGAGAATTTTAATGGCACCTGTGCTGCTGCTGCTTTGGGAATATGTAGGTCTAGAAATAAAAAATAAATTTGATCCATAAAAAGGAATTTACCGGGATCACTTGTATGAAGCTGCTTTTTAAAGCTGTAGGAGAAAGCTAGATGTCATTGAACTGAAAGATTGTGGCTCAGCCCATGGTGTAAACAAAAGAATGTTTGGAATTCACTAGTGACTGTACATAAGTATTGCCCTTGATCATTTCCAGAACCGTAGCATTTTGAAATTGCTGTATTAATTTTTAATTGAAACTAATTTTTAATTAACAAATAAAACATTCTGTTGTGACAAATGAAATACTACCTAAAAAATGCACAGGAAAAAAAAATAATCATGTGCTGGTTGCTATAGCAGCAGAATCAAAAGCAGCCATAAGAGGATGATCTTTAACCTGAAGAAGTAGAAATGCTTTGCTGAACAAAGTGTAGATTCTGGTTCACCAAAGGAATTATTTATGTGCTTACTGTCTTTTGACTAAATGGATTTCAAACCAGGATGAAAATATCAATTGAATTTTTCACTGATACAAAAGAAGATAGATTTGCTGTATCACTGTGCATCATAGTATTGGTAAACCTTTTGAAAATTACTTCAAGAGACTGCAGATCGTGGAAGCATCTCCCGCTTCATCTCCCCACTCAGGACATTCACCAGGCCAATAACCACATCTCATGGTAGTGTTGGATTCCAGTTGTAGCATATTGCATTGTGTAATTCAGCGAGAGCCCTTCTTCCACTCCTTATCCTTGCCTCAGCACAGCCCGTACTCACCCACATCTGCAAAGCTGCACTCATCTTACATGTGTAGAATCTCTCTCCTTTGCCCCAGCACATTGCTATGATGTAATTGTGTTGCTCATCATCAGTAAGAAGCACAGCTTCAAAGTTAAAGTTGTGCTCAAGTGTTTTTCTGACCTGGTACATAACTGAGCACAAAGCAGGTAAGTATTTCTTTAGATTCAAGCGCTTCCTGAAGTTGGAAATTATTTGAAGGAAAAAGGCTTAGAGACTGCCACGTCCTTTACTGTTTAGAATGGTTGGGGTTACATAGAAATTGTCACATAAACACTTCAAGATACGCCATTAAAAGATGAAAATGCAGTGGAGTTTCTGCAGTAGTGAATAACCTCAGATCACTTCTCCTCACTGCTTTACTGACTTTGATTGTACGGGGAAGTCTTAGCATTGAACATGATCAGCTAGGTTTTGGGAATGTTACAAAGGTGTGGAAAGATGCTTCACTTGTGAGCAAATAAGAATTTCAAAAGGAAATTGAGTGTGTAAGCTTTTGTAGCTGGTAGGTTCTGGAAATGTGTGTTGCATATTTGATAGATTTCATTGAATACTGTGACAAAATTAAGTCTTACTTTGTGTCATCAGTAATAACTTTTTTATTATCTGTTGTAGGTTGGAAATCTCCCAAATGATTATATGATAACGCTGAAATATGTCCCGAAGATGGATAGTCTGGTATGTACAACCACTTCAAGTTAATGCCAATAAAATAGCCCACTGGAACCAGTGATCACCATAACATTTTGTACCCAGTCCTATGGCTTAGTAAGTTACAGTTAAATAATGGTTATTTCACTTTTTATACACTTCGCAAATACTCCCTTAAAAGAAATGTAGAGAGATTGCTGCAGTCACTTAAAACCTTTTTAATTACAGGTATCTTAGAAAAATGTTTCTTTATGCTAAACTTTTTAACACTTTTTTTTTTCCTGGAATATTTCAAGCTATGGTGTCATTTCATCCTGTCAACTGAAAATTGTTGTTTTCTTAAAGTAGTAGTTTTGTTCTAATTGTGCTTTTGAACATGCTGCAGTGGAACATTCAGCCAGTGGAAGTTCCATTAAGCATAACAAATACTGGGTAGCCGATAAAGAGATCCCTAAATTCAGCAAATGGCAGCGTCAGTAACTAAAGACTGATAGAAACTAAGGACATTTCACTCAAACATGCTTTGTGTTATTCTTTCTATATAATCCCATATATAATACATAGTGATACTTTCAAACAAGCATTATGTACTCTCTTTAAAAATTTGTAATGTTTTGTATTAAAAACATTTTCATATCATCTTGTTGCTTATTCTGCTAAAACTTTGTATGCTATATTGTACTATATTGTTTTAAGGAAAGAAAAAAAACTAAGAAAAGAACTAGCTTGGCAGTAAAACTGAACAATACCGTTCCTGTCTTAAGAACGAATCATTGTACACATGTATCAGTGATTGGAAATCATCTGGTCGATGTAAGAAGCTGGGTTTGTGTCTGTGCAAAGTTTTCATTATGAAAATCCAGTTTGTGTGGGATACACATAAAACCACATTCTATCCTACAACATTGTAGCAAATCTAGCAAAATTCCTTATCGATGTTGGAGAACAATACTAGAAGCAGCATTTTCTCAGTCCTGAGTAAGAAGATGGCTGGAGGAAAAGGAGGCTGTGAGATAGTAAGGGCCCTGAGCTATGACGTTACAAAGTGTTACGGCAGATCTGGCAGTGTTCTTGAGTTTTATTGGAAGCTTGAGGCTTTTACTGAAACTTAGAGTACTTAGAAAACCCAGTTTAAACTTGATTACTTAGACATAAAAACTACAAAATAGCATGGAAGTCAGATACTACAGCTTATATAATATAATATAATATAATAAAAGCTAGTGGAAAAAAATACAGTTCCTGAAAATAGCCAATATCCAGAGAAAAGGGAAGTAAGACTGGCTGCCACCATCCCCTGGCTGTGGTGCTTTTTGAAATTCAGTGGTTCTGGTGCCTGATGTGATGTGATTTATGGCTGTGGAGGACAACTGTAGCCTGAGTGCTGGTCCCTATCCTTCTGAATGAGCATGGCAACTGATGGGTGAGAGCTAGGATGGATTGGGGCTGTTCCCTCTGGTGTGCTCCTGGGGAGGTCGGCACTGCAGATGAATAAGGCTTAAGGAGCCTCCTTCAGCGATGGGTCCTGGTCATTCTCACTGCTTAATTCTTACCTTGCTCCATGGTTCAGTTTTGGCTGCCAGCACACAGTTTCTCTTCCATAGTTTAAATGTCATGTCATCTTGCTGCATCATATCCAGGAACTTAGATCCAGTTTATTTTTACAATGGGTAGCCAAGAAATAAATAGGAAGAGGTTCAGAGCTGGGATTTCCATATTCCCTTTGTTCAAATGCCACTTTCAGTCATGGTGATGGAAGGTGTAGCTCTTAGCCACATGCCTTCACATGAGGAAGTATTCAGAGATATTCACATCCCACTTTGCCAAATTCCTCTCTGGGAATTTCAGGTTGTTCTACTCATAACAGAGCAAAGGCTGGCTCTGGGTTCTGCAAGGTCCCTGCAAGCTGAGAAACACAGCTCTGCAAAAGGTGAATGCCCTTTGTTCAGCTCTGAAAGGACTGAAACAGCATTCTGCAGTTTTTTTCGATAGATCTGCAGCATGTGCATAAAGTGGAAAATGTACCCAAGGTAGCAAGTCTCAAATGTAGATGGCTAAAGGTAGGAAGGCAGGGTGAATGTAAAGCAGATGGGAAGCCAGTGTAGTGCATGTAACAGGAACAGGCTGACCCGATCCATTAAACAGAAGGGTTGTTACATTATGCACTAGCTCAAGGCAGCTGAGTGGCTTTAAAAGTATTTTGGTATAGAGTGAACTGTGTAGTCTAACCAGAGCGTTAAAAAGGAAAAGATGACAGTAGCAGGGGCTGAACGCCGAAGAGGAGATAAACTTTAAACTTTTAGACAGGTGTAGAAAGAAGCAGCTAAACGAGGACTACCTGGAAGCGCAAGGGAACTCAGGTTTGCCGTTGCCCTAAAATATGAATCTTTGTCAAAGTTTACGCAAAAAAAGCAGAGTTTAAACCTCCATTTCTCCTTGCAAACAACATCACATTTCTCAGTTTCAGCAGTTTCATCCCTGTGTTTGGTATGTATGGAGCTGGCAAGTGATTGCGCAGCTTGACACTACTGAAAAGAAAACTTCGAGCTCTCAGTAGATGCAGCTTTGTAGGTCAGAATGGTTCAGTCAGAGGAGACTCCTACACACATGCTAAACCATGGGAGTAACAAAATAGACTCCCTGCTGAAATCACCAAATGCTCTCTAAAGAATCAGCAAGCTTTTGCTAGTCCCTGCCAGAGGAGAATGCACACCCACAAAACTTCAGAGGAAAAGGGTTTCCTATTTTGCAGCTCAGTGAAGCACAGGAGCTCTGTGTCCCTGTTCTTACACCAAAGCAGAGGAAAATGCGTTGTCTGTCTCATGAGGGCAGTGGGACATGGCACAATGCATGCTGCTGGAATGGAGTGTGTTTCAAGAAGCTTTCTCTGATTTATTTGCTTCTGCCTCTCCTCTCTGGCTGTTGTGCTTGAAGGGAAAAAGGGAGGCAGGATTCATCCAAACACCATCCATTTCACGATTACAGAAGGTGATAATAACTGACTTACAACTTGTTATCTGTGTATGAGTTGTACACAAAAGTGAAAAGTCAGGTGAAGCTGAGCAATGTGTTTACATTTGGTTCTTTAGTCCTGAGAGTCTAATACTCTGGTTAGTCTTCAAAAGCATGAAGTGTGTTTCTCATCATCAAAACCATTTACACATCCAGGCAGAGCACCACCTGTGTCACCAAGAAAGTAATTTGTTGCCGAGTGGTGATATTGGTAGTAGTAGGGACAAAAAAATAATTGAATAAAGGATCTGTATGAAGAGTTATTGCAGAAAATGAGTAAAATGATATTAACTCTAGAAGCAGGTACATCAGCCAAACATTTACTGTGTGTTTGCACAAGGTGGAGTGGGTGGATTCAGTGGATGCTGCCCATCCACTGGCAGCAACTGGTAACTGGTTTAAGTGATACTGAGAGTACTTAGGAGTTGCTGGGCCAAGGTCTTTATATCTAGCAGAGTTTAGTGATCCTGAGACTTTGTAACCATTAAAAAAAATATGTGGAATAAGTTGCCATAACATTTAACATTCAAAATTCAGCTTTTATTAGGGAGGGACTTCCAGGTACATGTTGCAGTGTGACTAATGCATTACCTGTACTTTTTCTGATTGCATTAAGTTAGGGGGTTTTCTGGACTGGGTGGCTTTTTTGTTTACCTGGCTACTGTGTGTAAATCTAAGTAAAAGAAGTTAACGACTCCCTTTAAGGAAGCAAGATGAATGACCAGGTTTCAATTACATGAACAGCTGTACAAACTTTGTCTGCAAACTAATTGCAGAGGTGTCAGTGAGAGGATCTGAACTTTCTTCCGGTGGCACAGACGTGGCAGATTACCACCATGGGCTGTGCAGAACCCTTTTGTTGGCAAAAACTCAGGAAAAGAAAGACTTTCATGTCTGGAATCTGTTCTCAGGAATGGCATCATGTGGAAAAGCTGAAAAGAAGTTAACCAAGCTAACTCTTTCAAAGATGGATAACAGCACACATGGATTTCATGCAAAACAATTACAGAAACCTTCCTCAGAAGAGATTTAAATCAAGGATCTTTGAGGTTAACTGAGTCATGTAGGGTAACAATAATAAAATGAAAACTGAGATTGGTTTAAAGAAAGTCTGGATAAATTTGTTAAAGCAGTAGCTATTTTTAAAAAAGAAATAGGTTAATGAAGGCATGGACTAGAGTTAGTAGTAGTATGTCCCAAGGCTCAATTTCTCAACAGACTGATGCTTAGCGTTCATTAAGAATTTAATGAAGGGGTGGCTTTTAACAGACAAGCATAAATATGCCAGTATCAGTGAGAATAGAAAATTTACCAAAACCACTGAAGAGAAAGTTGGCCACACTAAAGAAGACAAATTTTAATTTAGACTTTCAAGATAATTTGAATTGGAAAGAACATTCTAATCTACTTTTGCACGTTAAGCTGCTTAACCAGTTTTTGCAAAAGTCTGATATTTAATCTACCTCTCTGTTTCTGCTTTTATCCCCTGACAGCCTAGTCACTGTTGGTTGCATTTGATGGTGCCTGAATTTTCAAGGAGTCTACATAATCTTCTCCAGAAATTTTCAGATATTTCAGATATGTCTGATGTTTTAAGCAACTATTCAATCATCAATAATCTCACAAGGATAATTAATGATCTTATGGCATGCCTGGCTTTTGATAAAAATAAGGTAATTGTATACAGAGTTTCTGCTTTTTTGCTGGATTTTTTTTACTTGAACATTCTGTTGCACAGTACTCAGCAATTGCTTAAAAATGTCCAAAGCTTCATCAGATTTGTTCTCATTTATGTTCCTGTACATCTGAAATCCTACTTTGCTTAGAAATGCATTGAGTACACTGTGCTTAGAGTTGGCAAGTCGTTATCTCCTGTGTCAAAGGAAAATATCTTACAAGGAATTACAGGATATACAATGACTTGTATGCAGTCAGTCAAAAATGTAACCTTCATCTTGAAGATAATTCATTCTGGCCTATTTGAAACTGGCAAAAATCTTCCTTGTGCATCCAGCTTAAATTACTCATTTTGCTAGTGATCCTAATGTAAATTCAAAGATGAAGTAGTCAAAACTATTAATATACTTTTAGTATACATCCCACTGTGTGAAGCTCCAAAAGCTTCATCATGGTTTAATGATCATTTTTATACAAATACACAGCAAAGACTAGAGAATATCAGCCCATTTCCGTGTGTTTCTGGATTCCAACAGCAGCTGGAAGGATTCCAGAAGATGTATGATTCTTTTGTGTGAAAATTATGGGGTGAAAAAAACAGCTTTCTAATCCCTCATCCAGCTCTAACCAGTTCTGTTATCAAAGGCGTTGTCCCACTGAACAAAATAGACAAAATCCACCATGTTCTTTAGGATTTCGTTTTCCATATATGTTGACTTCTATTAAGTCCTTAGCTGTTGTAATTGAACCTTTTTAACATCCAGAATTAATTAAGTGGACCAAACCATTCAATCTCATTTAGAGTAGCATAACCTTGAAACCTTGTTGCATTGGCAGTACATTGCTGAGGGTATTTAGACATTCGCTACCTTTCCATTTCAAACTGAATTCTGTCCAGTCTTCAAGGTGTACCTTGTTTTTTCTTTTCTATTCTTGCCCTGATGACTCAAAGCACTCAGCTGGGATGTGGTTGGGGAAGAGTAAATTTGTTTTGTAGAATGAAGAATTCAGTATCCTGTAATTCAGAGAAACAGCCAGCTATTGATTTCCTCAGAGAAGAATGATCTTAGGTCTAGTACTTTCAGCATTAAGCATATTGGAGCCAAAAGTGGGATGTTTTCCTAAGTACATATTTAGACCATGTTCTTACCACTGTCGTCCTTCTTGGAAGTACAGAGTAACCCCAGGCCAAATTTGACCTGCTGGCATAGGGAACAGTGGTTATGAAAGCCAGAGTCAGGTAAAAAGCAAAAACTAAGATAACCATCAATGATCTTAATGTGGACCTCAATCTTGTTTTTTAGTCTGGCATAACACACTTGTCTGTTAGACCTCAGAGAGTAAGTGGGCTTCCTTGTTTATAGTCCTGCTCTTATTTTTAGGTACATTATCAGGAATCTCAAACTACTTCTGTGCAGTAGTGTGTCCCAACTATTGTATTCTGTTCCTTGTACTTTTATGATAATAGCTATGATTGTTTTGTGTTCCTGTGTTCAGATTAAAAGGATCATGGGGAACATTGCAAAATAGCATGAAATGGAGGTAATTTTTTTAATGAGGGAATTAAAAAAAAGTCTCTTCATTTTCATTGTAGGATGGGAGGCTGCCTTTCATTCCGTGGCAATTTTCCAACACTATATTAATAATTTATTTCTATTTGCAAAGCTAATTTGAAATCCTCAGATCAGAGGGCTTGTATGATTTATGAAGATTGTAGACAGCAAATTTAGTCTTCTGCAGGTTAAAAATTTAAACTATCTTGTGTTACCTTTGGATATTTTTATCATCTGTTGAGGTTTTGAAATGAGTGTCTCTCTTGACCTTCTTTCAAGCTGAATTCTGTATTTTACCCTAGGATTTTGTAAAAGAAAATGGTCACCTTTATGAAGAAGGTCGCTTCATTCCTGAGGATTTTTTTAGGCACTTTAATAATACCATTGAGGTCTACAAGGAGTTTGCAGATATATTGGATAAGAATGACTGCATTCTACCTTCAACAGTAGAAACACCAGAGAATGGTAGGATTCTGGGGAATCTTAGAATCTGGGGAACAGAATCTAAGTAAATATAAATGGGTGATTTTTCATTTGATTTCAGAGATGCTAATAATGTGATGCTGTACCTCCATGTCTCCTTTTTGCTGCCAGTTAAAATTACTACCAACACCAAAGATTGTTTTTAATTTCCAAGTTGAGTTCTATCTGGCAGTAAAACTACTGCCATCATAATCTATTGACATCATTCCTTAATAAAATTCAAATAACCTCACAATAATCTGCTCTGTTTCTTTTCATCCCAAATGTATCCTGGATCGCCTTTTTACATTGTTCTTATCTTCTATTAATGCTCTACTTTTTATAAGGCAGTAACAGAGCCTAAGATTGTACTGCTGAAAGAATAGGAAGCTAGGACAAGTTGTAAATTCCAGCAGCCTCAAGTCACCTCCATATTCTTCCCACCCCTCCTGAAAAGGGCCATGTTTACTTCATTTAAAAATTTTAACAAACTCAGGTCAAGCTCCTGCAGTTCATTCTTACCCTTCCAGTAAACTGAGGTATTTTCTTTCACTCTTTCTAGTGACAGCTACTAGCTTTTTAATTAGTGCAACGTATCCAGTTGCACAGTTATACCAGTAGTAACTAGAAGTAAAATAGTTCCATAATCTTAGAACTTGTTCAAGGCAATTGCTTTTCCACAGTACATATTCAGCAGCAGCTCAGTGAGTAGACACATCTTCCCCTAATAAGACTGCCTTTTTTGGCTTAATCAACTTTGTAAACAGCCCTGTACCCAAGTTTTTAAAACAGCCCCACAGCCACATCAGAGTAACCCTGCAGCCCAACATCTTATATAGGGGGAACTGTATTTTACGTTACGCAATGCTGACACACTCATTTTCTATTTAGATTCCAGAGTCGCTGTCACAAAAACATTTTTGTTTCCTCCTGTTGCTGCCAGCTCCCTTAGGAATGACAGCATTGGCAGTAACACTAGCAGTAACAGTAAGTACAAGTGATTGAATTAATATGTGTCTCCATTTTGTTCTGGTAGCTGGTTGTTATGAGAGTTCAGAGGAAAAGAATGTCATTAATTGTGCAAATTAATGGGAAGTTACTTGTGCCTGATGGTGTACCATGTGTTCTCAGCTGTCATACCGAAATGCAATGAATTTATCTAATCAAAATGTAGAGATGCTATCAAGTTACAATAATGTGACAGCTCCCTTCAACTCGGAGAGGGCAAGTCTCTTCGTTTTGGCTGCCATGAGGTCTCACTAGTCATATGGCCTCCGCAAACTTGGCTGTCCCAGATGCCTCATTTTAACTCATAAAAGGAAGGTGCTCCAAACAAACAGAATAAGTGAACTAAATCGGGCCCAGGGTACTCACATGGGCAAAGAGCTTGCTGATACATTGCATTTTGAAAGTACCGTCAATCCTAAGCTTGACACCAAACCTGAAGACAGTCCCTTGTTTGCTTGCTCTAGTCACAGCAGGGCCAGCTTCACAGTCAGCATGCTTTTGGCTGAGGTCAAGGACAAAGTCACTACACTTTTCGCAGGCTGTAATATTCTCTGTGGCATGGCCATCTCTGTGTTTCTCATCTGGCTTGGTCAGTGTACTACATGACTGATCACTGATGGGTAAGAGAGCGCAGAACTGCTGCTGTAAAGAGCTTCTACATTACATTACCCCTCATGAAGTCAGAAGGGGTACAGGAATCTGAGGTGAAGAGAAGCAGCTAAGTTTCAGGGGCTTTTAGTGACATCATATAAAACAAAGTAAATACTCTTATGAACAAAAGAAGGGGATTTTCCGTAGAGGCTCCTGCTTAACCATGTTGTTGTTTTCCTTGTTACTGTTTCCTGGACACATCAAGATGACAAATATATCTCTTTTATAATTTCCCCCTTTCAATTCACAAGCATCCATGCTAACGGAATGTGTGATGAAGTCTGTGGCTAGTACTCCTTGTGTTTAAGAAAACATGGACAAGGAGGCAGCCTAATACTGGGTTTCTTCTCATGCTTCTTGGGAATGTGTAATCTAGTTATTCTCCTGGTTTTCAGCACCATGCATGCTACCTCTTAGCTGACAAACAGTTGCTGTCAGATTTGTAGCCCTTCCTGATTGCTTTCTAATTAAGCAAAGGTCTTGAGTCATCATTTCCCAGAACCCTCTGAGTACGTGGTTGGAACAAAAACTGCTTTTGACTTCTGGCTGCCAGCTGGCCTCTCTGGAAAAGGGAAGTCTCACTGCCATAAATTCCTCACCGAGAGGTCAAGGAGCTGACTACAAATAACCTGATGATACTGGGGCCAATTAGGAGGTACCAGGAGGGGGCTACAGAGTGCATATCTGTCTCTCAGGTCTGAACGTGATAATTTTTGCTGTCACTGCTAGAGGCAGAATAGTCAGCTGCAGCCTGAAGCAATACGAATGGATCAAGGAGCCAAAAAAAACCAAGATAGATTACAGGAGCAGTTCAGATGAAAGGAGTTTTACCCAGTAAAGTAAAAGGAGAGATGCCAGGGAAGCACAGCTGAGTGTGGCACCTGTGTCTGTACTGTGGAAGGGAGTACAGAAGCAGGTCTATCAATCTTATTTTATAACTGGAACTGATAATGAAGTAGGAAAGAAAGACTAATTAAAATAATGCAGTAAGCCAAGGCAATTGCTTGGCTGGCCATATGCTGTACAGGTGTGCTTTAACTGATTATCATTCTCTTAAGCAATTTATTGGAAAATTGGATGTCAGTTAACAGCCTTATGTAGCAATGACATGAGGACTGCATGTCTGAGGCTGAGGACAGTTTGAACCCCTAAACAGATTAAATTACATTAGCTTGGACATCGAATGCTGACTGGGTACTCTTTAGGTATTTGTTTGGAGTTTTTTACAGGGAGGGACCTGTGGCATCTCTGTTTTGCTCTCTGAAGATGACCTTGAGTACTGATTTTAGTTTTGTCTTGGCTTTGCTGCTAAGTTTTCTTTTTTACTTAATCCCTACCTTCTTGAAAGCAACAATAATGAATAAATCTCATTGCTTACCATGTGAAAACTCACCGGCACAGGGGATCTCTCTGCTGGTTTCAGTACTGTTCTCAGAACAGCACCACTGTTCAGCGCAGTTGCAAAAAGGAAAGCATTTGGAGAAGGGAGGAAACATGAAATAAGCATTTTCTGGCACAAACTACTGCAGTATGCTTTATTAAATGAACCTATTTAATTTTAAACAGATTTAAATTGAGCAATTTAAAATTAATGGTTTCTAGACCATTTAGAAGCATTCACTGTTTGCAAAAGAACCCCTCCAGATTAATAATAAATTTTTAATTTATTAATAATGTCTGTGAAGTCAGATGACTTGAACTGCTCTTAATTCTAAATTCAACTTAGACAAACCTGAAGTGCATCATCTAATAAAATCATTTGTGAAATAATATAAATAGAAATTGTATAAATATAAATTAGCTAGATTACTTTTTTCATGTTGTTGCTACATTTGTTGAAAGAGTCATATTTCTTGTCTCCATTGTTATTGTTCAACAAAATTAAACTACTATAATACAGCAGAATCTTGACTAAATTTACAACAAAATTCTTACCCCAATTAAGTGTAAAATGGAACAATTATCCTGTTAGGGTTTCATTTGTTTGTCTGTTTGTTTGAATGGCAGTAGTCCTGTTTTCATCCTTGTAATACTGAATGTAGATCTGAGGCATGTTCTCACTCCATCTTTTCCCTTGCAAAATTATCAAAACACCAGCACCCCCAATTTATTAAGGCCAGTTTGTTTTCTTCTCTTTATATTACATGGTTGTAGTCCAATTTAAATTGCAAGTAACTGCTTAAGTATCAGTCATATTGCTATTTCTCTGAATCATTATAGTATTATTCATCTAGAGAGTTCAGATGAGATTGTTCCTAAGTAAAAGACAAGTGTCAGAATAAGAAGTCTTGAGTTCTAATCTCCAACTAAACAATAATAGCAGTCTCTTTTTTTCCCCATCAGTTGAATCTCATGTTGCTGTAATTAAAGCTTGAACTTACTAGCTGTTACTAACAGTTCTCAATTTAGTACCATGGAATTATTTATATTTTCATAACAAGTGGTTTGTTTTACTTTCTTCCATTTTTGCATATGATTTCATCACAATAATTTAGCTTTATTATTCAGTACTTAACAGGTTAAACTAAAAATTTCTAGGAAGAAGGTCTGCTTTTTTAATTAAGTAAAGAATAACGCAGTTTAATTGAGTAATTGCACAACAATTTGAAAATGTTCACCCGTAGCTTAATGCACATGGTGTTGCCTTTGTTCGTTTATTCCAGCTTTATAGTGAATGGAAAACCCTAATGAACAGATGAGAGCTGCTCTGCGTTTTTATAGATAAGATCTTGTGGTAATTGTGTTCAAGCTGAGCAGAGGTAAACTGAAAAATCCTTTGAGACATACACAGCAAAAGATCAAGCCAGTGCTTTGAAATGTAATTGGTTGCTAGACCGACATACAGGGCTCAAGGTGGAGAGCAGCCCAATAGCTTCATTGTGTAGCCAAGTGGCTTTTAATGTAAATATATTTTGCTCACAGCTTAACAGCCCAGTGCCCATAAAGACTGTACATCAATCAACATCAGATGTGCTTGCTTCCTGAGGAAGTCTTCCACATGGTGCAGAGTGAGATCGCTGAGGTCTACTGGCCTGCTTCCACTCCCGTTTTGCACCTTGCTCGTTAAGAGTCTGTTTTAAGTGAATAATATACTAACCGCAAAGCCAGTAGTTTCTCTGGAGTTGCCCAAGGAGTTTACAGAGTTACTGGTACACCTGGTTCCTCCTATTCCTTCCCCTACTTTGCCTTTACGACTGCTGGGAATAGGAATCTTTCTGTGTAAGCTTGAAAGTTTCTAATAGAGGAATACATCTCTGTGGAAGGAATAAAAAGCTATTGGCAGCCAGCTTGCTTTCCTTATCTCCCTTTTCTTCATTAAGATGCAGGTCGTCGGGAGGTTCCCCAGGCTGAAAATTCTCCAACCTGCTCTGTCATAGATGTTATTATAAATAAAATGCACGCGAAGAAACCCACCACGACTCATTTCATTCTTTTCAGGTCTTTCAAGAGATTTTTTCAGGACTTGAAAGTGTAATCAAATAATCTGTTGTTGTTTGCTTGTCAAGGTAGTTGTGGGTTACTTTTCAGATTAATTCATACTCTATCAAGTTATGGGAAAAAAATCTATTGTAATTTTTAAAAGATAGGCTGGGGATGGTGTGACAGTTTGACTGTATATAGACTCTTTCCCTGAGTTGCAGGTCCCCACATGGAAAGCTAAATATTAATTCCTATCAGTTTTCCATAGCTGCTGAGGAAAGCATCTGCGTTGGGAGATATTTTCTCAGAAATCAGATTTTTTTGACTTTTAGATACTTCATTGTAAAGAGACCACTTCTGTTGTCTAAGACTCTCTGAAGTTTGTGAAAAATAATAGTAAAAATGAGGGTGCTAGACTATCACTGATTGCCCTGCATACAGAACATTTCTTTAGACATTTATGTAAAAATCATCATGCTTGCCATGACATGCTGCTCAGCATTGCAGAGAAGGCGGAGAATTTTTGAGTTTATACACTCCTCTATAACATGTTACCAAATAAATTATGCTCTGTATGACCTGAAGAATTTTTTCTTTGTTTTTTATTTCACTTTTCCATTTTTTTCTGAAGTTTTCAGAGCAAAATTCGGAAAACATGACCATAATTCAGTTGTCTAACTGAGCAGCCTGTCACTGGGAAAAATGACTAATTGTATTAGGCAAATCAGTGTTTCATTTTCCTTTAGTAGAGCACAAGAACAATGTAGGAGTTTTCACCTAAGAGTACAGTTCAGATAAGGTAATTTCTTTTTTTGAGATGTTCAGGCTGGTTGTACCCCATTTGAGGTTGTCCAGATTTTTTTGAAGGTCAGTTGTGCAAGCAGACCTCCTCCATGCATAATCCGGGACAATCAGCTGGAGAAAATATATACCCCTTCAATTAATTTCTGCTCTTGATTTTAATGTCTGAGCAGACAGAGACAGACCAATTGGTAGCCTCTCTTCTTCAGCTGATGTTCACCTCTGTAGAACTTAGATATCTTTCCCTTCTCTGTAGACAGATTTCTTTCATGGTATCTATTCTGCTTGACCCATGTTTCCTTTTGGTGTGCCAGGTCTATCATATTGAGTAAAATTCAAGCCCCTTAGTCAGAACCTAGAGGTTGTATGTTTTGTATGGTATACAGAGGTACATGTAGTATATAAGATACAGACTTTTTGTTGTCTTACTTTTAGCTCTGTGACTGTGACTCTAGAAAATGCAGCTGAATTTCAGAGATAAAAAAGAACATTTAAAGAACATTTGTGTAAAAACTTGCAAAATGTCAACCGGAAAATCTCAGAGAGTTGAAGATGAGCTACTGGTTAATTATGAGAATGCTCCTTTCTACGCTTAGAGTGTTTTTTCTTAGAGGCTGTTTAATAATGTACTAAATGCATATTGCTTGACCCAGTATCTCATACTGTACATGCTTAGACATTTGCTGTTTGCATGAGTCACACAAATTTCAAGTGCTTTCAGTCCATTTTCATCTGCATCTAATCACCTACATTTTTTCCAGTGCTTACAGTTTGGTTCTTTTCCTGTAATCTGACAATGCATCCACCATTGGAGCTGCAGACACCAGATCTTGAAATGAACCAAAACTGGGTGGATAGTATCTAAATAGCAGTCTCCTGTGGCTCACTTTGCATTTCGGAAGGTGAGTCCCAGGGTGACTCTGTAGGAGGTTTTGAACCCCGTTCTTGATTAAATAACTGGAGGGCCACATTCTAGTCTCAGCATGCATACAGTTCCTTGTGACAGGAATGGAATTACTTGTGGACATAAAAGATTAGGATCGGAGCTCTTCTGTATAAAATGTGAAAAGCTATCAAGAAATGTTTACAGCAAAATAACACAGCTAGATTTCAATATACAAGGTCTTGATCTTACTGAAGTCAACAAAACCGTTCCAGACAGACATTAGAAGTGAAATCAGGCTTATTTTGTTAAACTAACCTCTCTCTAGAGCCCTTGTGTTGGTAATCCATTAGCGGCAAGGCAGAATGTCTATCTGCACTCAGTGTCTTATGGAACTTAAGCAAATGCACAAACATACATGCTCTTCCAAAGACTTACTTCATGTCACAGAAATTAAAAAATTGATAAACCTAAAACTTTGAAGTGCGGGAAAGAGAGAGGAAAAAAAAAAAAACACAACAAAACAACAAAAAACCCAGAAAGAGAATTAGTGCTGGAACTATTCAACACAGCTGTTTCAAAATGGGAGAAGCATCTTTGCGGTCAATAATTTCCTGCGAGACTTTGTATGAAGTGCACCTCATGTACATAGCACCTTGAAGTATCTGTTCTGCTATTTAAGATCTTATATAGGTGGTGAATAAAAGTGCTTTTGCTAATAGTGCTGCCCTGAAGATTTTCTGCTATAAATATGTCTTTCCTAATGAGAACATCTGTAATTACAGAGGAGGCGCTTGGC
Source organism: Psittacus erithacus (assembly GCA_009867235.2). Classification (NCBI taxonomy): domain Eukaryota; kingdom Metazoa; phylum Chordata; class Aves; order Psittaciformes; family Psittacidae; genus Psittacus; species Psittacus erithacus. Next base: position 58,145 of record WYDI02035258.1, read on the forward strand.
TTCATTAGCAGCTCCAGCCTGCAAGGGATCAGCATAGCACTGGCATCATTGTTGTCTCTTCTTATGGGCTTTATTTTGGGAGCCATATACTGGAAGGTAAGAAATATTTCATTTAATTGCTTACATAATGATACTACATTTCATAGTTATGGTTAGGTGGGAAGAACAGAACTATTCTGCATTTGAAAGCCAGAGACATCTCTTTTGATTTTCACTGAACTGTGATGTGCAGACGGAAATCTGTGTTGTTAGATTCTTGAATACCACCACCAAAGTGCAAATCCTGTCTAGTCAACATGATAGCTGTCTAACTGGAAATTAAAACCACAGAATTTCCCTAATTTCCCAGTTCTCCTATTGCATCTTGAGAAGATTCTTTTGTTTTTTCCCCTTGTGCCCCTGCCTACAATACAAAGGCTTTGATAGTAAAATTATACCAGCAGCAGATGTATATTAGAGGACAAGATTTGGCCTACGTTTTGCAAAATGACTGATATTGAAAATTTCAAGCAAACTGAAGCATGCAATATTTTTTTAGGGAGTTGATAAGGAAAGCTTTTTATATTTCATGCATCTTCTTCCTAGAAAACACATCCCAAATCCAGACCAGAAAGTGGTGAAACTACACAGTGTCATGACTGTCAAGAGGAAAATGAGATAAGGTATGTTGTTTCACTTTATATTCATATATACAAATGTAAGTTTATCATAAAGATAAACTTCCTGAAGGTTTCTCTCCAGCTCTAAGACAAACAAAAAAAACATCAAACACAAGGTCTTGCTGTAGAAGCAAAATGTGTGCTTAGGATATGTCCTTTAAAGGAGCTTTTAGTTTAAATATAAAAACTGATATGGAGGAGATTTCTGCATGCAAAATGTTATGGAAGGGACATTACCTTTACCTTATCTGTCCTTACTCCAATTGTGAGAAAGAAAGGCTGAGACCCATATAGGAAGCAACAAAAGAAAATTAATTGTGTTATTTGCTGTGTGGTGTAAAGGTTCATGTTATGTAACTGATTAGAAAACAAAATCTTCCTGGCTGTGCACCTATAACCTTCTAAACATTTTTCACAGGAACATTTTTTGTATTATCTCACTTCTTTTACATTTCCCAGGGTATGTGTATATAAGCATCTTATGTTTTCCAGGGTTTTTTTAATGTTAATGAGAGCTGATAACTTCCCAATATCATACTGAAATGATTTATGGCTCTATTTGTACTTAAACACTGCATTATCTGATTTTTAATGAGAAAAAATTCTGTGTGACTCAGTCAAATATACCTTAGAAATAACACTTGAAGATGTTCAAAGTTGCTTGGACGTGACTTGGGCAAAGAAGTTGGTGAAATTCGAAAAGGACTTAGGGATATTTTGAGTTAGGACAGTTCATGCTAAAGCATTTTGAGAGCATTATTTAACCTTGTGTTTCAGGGTGTTTGGTAAAATTTTAACTGCGAGGGATTAAGGGACAGATCTGATGCAGATGGCAGAAGGACACATCCTTTAGGCTTCTCAGGCTGTGTGAAATGCCTGGTGCTGCCCACTGTTGAAGGCAGAAATAGAAAAAGTTCTGATCTAGCAGTTTGGTCACAGGAGCAGAAATCTTCTGTGTTTAAACTTTCTAGAATAATACATTCTAAAAACAAATTTGCTTCATGTGCAGTACTTAGAATGGAAGACTGCATATTCATCAAGTATATTAATTGCTACTAATAACTCGTCCTGCACTTCATCCTCATACTAAACTTTGAGTTCCTTTTTATTGTAACTTACTGATAAACCCTTCCATTCTATTTCCTTGAAACACTAGCACTGTAGTAATGAAGTACCTTTTTCTTTCAGTGTGTTGCAGCAAAAAGAAAAGGAACATCTACAAGTGTAGTTGTTGCTTTTTCTCCCTCAACACTGTTACTGTTTTGTGTCCTGGTAAGTTGTTATGGTTGAGAGTCTCACCATAGGCTTAATGACTTTTGACTGCTGAAATATAAAGTGATTCAAAGTCCATTTTGGGAAAAAAAACAACAAAGCAACAACTCGTTATCGGTAGGCTTTGTTTATGATTAAGATCCTTAGCAGCAAATGTAATTAATCTTGTATCATTAATTTAGGCATTTGACTTTTAACCTGAAAATGTGACAAAATGAAATATGCTAGAATTTTCAAATGAAGGACAGCTATTGCTTCTCCTTCTTGGCACGAAAGCTGATACAGAGAAGTCTTCTGCTGTTGCCCTACAACTGCTTCAGAGCAGCGTAATCTGAAAACCAAAATCATTAAACTAGCAGGTGAGTGCAGGAGAACAAGCCAAGTAAAGCTGAGCACCTGTTAATTGTTGTTTACTCAGCACAGTCTGCAGACTCTGTAGCCCTACCAGATACATCATTCTTGCTTTAGCATGTAAGAGTTAGCCGCAAAAGCAAGAGAGCTTTCTCAGTCCTAGCTGGTCCTCTGCAGAATGGTGCATGTCTCTGGCAAGAGGCTTCTTACCACAGGAGTTGTGCTGTACTTAATCCATCTGTTTCTGGCAAGGGCCTGGAAGATTCAGGCAGTGCTGAATGCTTCATTTAACATTATGAGCAGAAAGAGCAGCGTAAGAGTATAACAAGCAATCCAGGTTTTGCAGGTCATCCTGTAGCAGTCACTCTCAAATGTATTTCAGAGTGTTTGTTGTGATCAAGTTAGTTACAACTTCAGAGACTTCCAGTCTCCTTAATTGTCATCTGCTCACTGAGGATAGTCATCCCTGAATTGCACAAGTTGTCTGATTTTTCCAAAAATGTAAACTCAGTTTGGTATTGGCTTCTCCAGATGACTTCAAAGGGAAGTCTGCTGGCAGAGATTGCCAGATACCAAAATGCACAAACACAGTTCTGTAAAACAATGAGAGTTGTTTCATCACCATAGATGACATCAAGGAGCTTTTGCAGGCAGATGTGTTGCTGGACCAAGAAACTGCATCTTATAACAATAATTATTCCTTCAAAATAAAGGGAAGATCTATGGAAGAGTTGTTGAATTTGTCTATTTCCAAAATTACAAGAAAAAATGTTATGCAGTATGTCTGTGAAAAGCTCTGCTGTTTAGCAATGCAGACAGAGAAACTAATCAGCAAAATTTTAATTTTTGTTTTTCTTTTCAGGCAGGTAACAGTTCCATGTTCGCTTCATAAATGAAGCAGCTTTAAGCACATTCGTATTCCTTCTGGAGTGACAGACTGAGTCTGCATCTGTTGTTGCTGCCCATGACTCCATAGACATGCTATAGAAATGAGGACAATTTGTGTTTGTTACTGTGAAACCAGCACTGAATCGGTGACAAGAAGAGTGTGCACTTAGCAGGACTGTATCTGTGAATATCTACCTTTTCTGGCATTTGGGGATTTTTAATTGCATTGAAACTTGCAGCTGACTCTGGCAAACAAAGTACATGTCCTGAACAAAAAGCGTCTTTCAAATGCCTCCAACTGTGTATAATCGTTGAAAGTCATAAATACCTTTGCATCCTTAATTTAATTTCTGTGTCCTCTGCCTTACCTTGGTGTCTTCAGATGGAGCTTTCTGAACTGAGAGAAAACAGAAATGGATACAGATAACATACTCTTCAATGTTGTATAAAAACTTGAAAGCAAAGTCATGCCGTGGATCTGTGTTCTAGCCTTTTACTTATAAGGAGTGGTTGTTTTTTGCCTGGCAAAAGTCATGTATGCAGCAACACATGGTCTCTTTTGGGTGCCAGGTGGCTAGTTGCTCCCCCCAAAAAGCCTCAAGAATTCATCAGCCTTGGTGGTCTCTGTTTAGGAGAAGCAAATAATGGATGAGGACAAAGTAAATAGGAGGTGAATGTACCTAATGGAGCTTCAAAGCATTGAGAGTAATTGCTGGATGTGTGAACACTGGTGAAATTGCCAGTCATGCCAATGGAAGGGAAAGAGTCTGAATTGCGTTCAAACATCAGAATAAAGACAAACCCATGAAATGCATTTTAAATGCTGAAGATGCATGCCATTGATACTTTGTCTTTAAATGTATAGCATAGAAAATCTGAAAGATCCTGAGAGTGTATTTAGCTTTTACTTACATCAGCTGTAATTAATGTTTGCATTGTGTTTTAAGTGTTTAGTAAGCTTTAATATCCTGTCATTCTCCACTCTTAAAGTTAACTCTCTCAAAACAGAAGAGAAAGGCTTTATTTCCCACTTGTCTTCTGCATCTTTTGCTGTTATAGCATCCATGGAATCTGCACAAGACTGATGTACAGACATGCATTCTTCAAGTAAATGCAAAAAATGCAGTGCTAAATGTTACAAGTGTAGTTGTGCATCTTTTCATCTTGATTCTTTACAGATAATGGGTATGAATTATTTATCTGTATTAGGGGTTTGTACTTCAGAAGGTAAAGATGGCTGACTTGAAATGATAAACTGTTGTCAAACTGACAAGGTCAGCAAGAGGTTTAGTTTAAGTAACTTGAAAACTTAAAAAACCCACTGTCATTTTAATATTTTGCATAAAGTCGGAGTCTTCTTTAAAGCACAAAGTTACTTACTTTTGTTAAGATTCTTTGTGAAAATTTTAATCATCTGCTGAATTTTCTAAGAACCATGCATAAAAAGAATATGACATAATATATATGTGTGTGTGCGTGTATGTGTGTGTGTGCATATTATTGGTAGAACTGATTCATCTTTCATACTTCCCAAAAAAGAAAAAAAATCAAAATCTCACTGTGTTTGATGACAGAGCTTATGTATATGTATGTATGTATGTAGCCACTCTGTGAGGAATTTTGAACCTACTGAGATCAATGTCAAAACTTCTGATGAATTCACTGACAAGGATTTGATCATGTGGAACTACTTTTTATTTATACAGAGGCCTTTTTGCACTTCCTGTGTGTCAGAAAAGGGTCCTCAAGTCCTGCTCAGCTGCTACAAATTAGCCTAGTTCTATTAATATTAACAGAGCTTTGGGGGTTGCATCATCTAAGGAACTTAGACTCAAGCAAAAGAAGCTTAGCATGAGAATTAGGCCTTCATTTTTATTCAGAAGTTGCTGGAGCCCTCACCACTTAATAAGAAAATAATCAGGGTTTATCATCACTTCTAAATAGCAAGTGCATTTCAAATTTTAGCTCTGCAAAAATCAAACAACAGAATTCCCCATCTACAGCTGAGTCTCATTTGACATTGTGTAGTTCTTTACTCACAAGGCCCTCAGACTTCATGTTTTGAACTTATTTGAGTTACCCTGAAAGAAATGCCAGCATGACCTAATTTATGGGAAAATTGCACCTTATTGGTAATGTAGAGAATAACTGCATATTGGTTCTGACAGAGCAGAAAAGAATCCATAATAGATGGAAGCAATTATCTTTGTGTTGCAATACAATATGTTCTCAAAGCAAGTTTATGCATTTGAAGCTTTACAGTATTTTTCTTTGATTCAGTTAAACAAAAACATTGTATTTATTTATGTTCCTTGTTCATAAGAATATTAGTTTTCCTAATCACATTTTTTTCCAGAAACTCAAATACATAATAAAGTTGCACATTGGTATTCTCCAAATTATACTTTGATAGTCAAAATATGTGGTGTTTTCAGCTCCTGTTCAATACCATAGAAACTATTGATTGTAAATTGAAACATACATTAAAACCAGATAGACTGCTGCAAAATGTTCACCTTCCAAGCATAACATCTTAAGATAGTAGCTAAGTGACTTTCAAATAATGCCAAATACTTTAATCTCTTTTGTGGAGCAAGGCAAATTTAAGGCTACATGGGAATGTGTATAAACTTTACAACTTCATATTGCATGGATGCACCAAAGTAGTATGACACATGGAGTAGAAGAACTGTTACTGGAGCCTATGGTTTTCCTGTTCTCTGCACATCTTTTTGAGAGATCTGAGCAAAACTTGGGTATTCCCAATCATTTTGCAAAGCAGAAGGGCGCTTCTAGACATTTGTGGATACAGTAGATGGCATGGCATTTGGAAACATGATAGCCAATTTGTCTACCCACTGAGGAGGCCCTAACTTTGGACATAGTGATGTTTTGAAAGACTACTGACCTGTGAGGCATCTTTGAAATCAATGGAAATACAATATGTTGCTGTTCAGTGAGAGCAGGTATGGCAGGGATAGTCCTTTATTTTCTTCATTATGTAGTAGTAAGCTATTTAACTTCTGAAGAGTGATCAGTTTTTCAGTCTTCTTTTTGGGTAGACAGAATCCATGCATTAACACAGTTAGAAAATTAACTCCCTTTCTCTTAAAATTGGGGAAAAGCAAGTGGTGTATTCTTTATACAAAAGTCAACCAAATTTGGTTTAAAGGTATCTGTGGGTTTGTGAGAAACTAATATTTTTAGGTTTCCTTGAAGTAGTTGAATTTTGCATGCAATTAATAGTGACCTTGTGAGAATAAAAAGCTAGTGATATGCTGAGTAACTCAGTGTGCTACTTTAGATGTGTGTTTACTTGAATAAATTAATGGTACTTATTTCATCACAAGGTCATCTTATAATTAAGTTTATAAAATGTGCTATACTATGGAGTATGTGCACAACCTGCACATTTTTTAGTTTCTGATCTTCACCAGCTGTTTCTCTGTTGCTCCCTTTTTGTAATATGCTGAAACTGTCCACTACACCTAATAGAACTATATAAATTGAAAACTAACTGTATATATAAAATACAGATATTCTGAGTTAGATTTGCATTTAAGAATTATCCAATATTCTTCAATTCAGGAATCTGATTCAACTGTCATTTAAATGCAGATACAGTAATGGTGGCATGTTGCTATTATCAAATTGATGGAACGCGGAAACTTCAGACTCTTTAGTGATAGCGATGCAGATATTTGCTGGTTTTATTGTGGGCAAAATCATTTTCAGTGTAAATGTCAGTACAGTCTTACATAGTTACATTCTGACTGAAGGTAATCAACAAAGTTTATAATATGTGATGTGTATGTATATATGTGTCCTCTTAAAGATAGATGTTTTCCCAGATCCTTTTTTATACCAGTTCAGATTTGGAATTTCCATTATATACATATACTTTATTGTTCTAAATAAAGATATTATGCACTGCCAAATAACTAGTATATTGCATTGTGTCAGTCCCATTTAAGACCACTTTTTTAAGTCCTGTCATCTCCTTGAAGAATTTTCTGCAAGAACATAAGCTACAAGATGCAGACTCCTTCATAATGATTTCATTTCTTAATCGTGCATTTTGAAGTCTTATGCCACCTCATTATATGCCACCTTATATGTCCTTATTATCAGCCTTCATTGCTGATCCATAGTTTATCTGTGATTATGAAAATTATTCCAACCTCAGAATTAAAAGTTTCTTGTAGCTTCTTAATGAGCTAAAATTTGTCTGTGCCCTGCTTTAGGCAGATTTTCACATCCCATTCATGCTATTAGCCACATACTGGGATTTTAATTTACCAATAAAAATTTTGAATGTTGTTGATGTGCTTCTTTTACAGTAACTGGCATTTACCAACTCAAAACTTTATTACAAATAGCAGGGGTTTTCAGCTGAGACTAGAGCTTATCCCATGAAGATGGTATTTGGCCTTTCAGGTTTCAGCAGCTTATTGTGGCTTTTCACTGAGGAGTCCAGGACATGGGATGAAGCTGGGAGGAAAAACTGCTGCTCAGGGAGCTCCGGCACCTCTGCACTCCTGGAAGAGAATGAAAGGATACCAGCCTAGGACAAAGAAATAAACCTGCTAAGGCTTTCAACCTACCTTAGAGAGTGATAAGAAGAGAGGCAAAGATGTGGTAGGCAGATACAGGAGAGGTTACAAATAGGAGTGAGGTACTGACAGGACTGATGAGAAAGAGCAGAGAGCAGTGTTACTGGGCTGGCTGGGAGTCTGCGGAACAGGATTTAGGGATGGCAGATCATAGAGCATGGATAAGAATGAGATCTGTAGTTGTTGGTCTAATCACATCGAGAAACACAGAGCTGATGGGCTTGAAGAGAGAGGCACAGAGCAGTGGAGCTCTGCACTGATGGTGCAGGAAAAGTCTTGCCCTGGGGAGCAGCACTGATAACTCAGAAGGGTTGGAGGCATGACGGGCACTGTTCAGCTAGGGCTAGGTGAGCCTCATGTAGCTGCAGAGAATGGAAATAAGCATTCTTCATGTGGAAAGTAGCCTTAATGTGACAAAAAGGAGGATGACTTGATCTGAAAGTTCAGGAAGGCAGAATTAACAGCAGGGTACCTGGAAACAAGATGTGAGTGCTCTCACTGAAGTCAGTTTAGTTGAACCTGTTGCAAGGGGTAATGGTTTTAAACTAAAAGAGGGTAGGTTCAGACTAGGTATAAGGAAGAAATGTTTTCCAATGAGGGTAGTAAAACACTGGGACGAATTGCCCAGAAACATGGTAGATGCCCACTTGGAAACATTCAAGGTCAGGTTGGACATGGCTCTGAACAACCTGTTCTAGTTGAAGATGTCCCTGGTCATTGCAGGGGGGGGTTGCACTAGAGGAGCTTCAAAGGTCCCTTCCAACCCAAACTATTTTATGATTCTATGAATTGTATGTAGATGGAGTGAACAGTAAGAGTGAAAGTCTGGGAAAACAGATGTTAACTCTTCAGCCAAAGAGACACCACCATAATATTTTTGGTCCTCTGACTTAGAATTTTTGGTGCCTTATGCAATGCAGACTAACTACTGCCTACCACTGCCATTTAATTTGAACTCTGGGGACTTAAATGCGCTAAAGGACTGTGAGAAATATTTGCCTTCAGTTTTCCAGTTTTAGTGTGTCCAAAACAATGAATATAAGCATCTCATTCAGTGAATGAAAATTAAGGCAATCTTTGTCCAAGGCATGGAAAGCATTAGTAATAGCACTTTCCTATTTCTGTCATGCAGAAAAACAATTATTATAATACAATACTGGGGGGTTTTTTAACAGCTTAACACGTCTGTGAAATTACACTATTTTAGATTAGCGGGATATATTTCCACTCCACACACGCTCCGCATTACTCTCCAATGTATTTATTCCATGTTAACAAATATGCTTTACTAAACATACTCTTGCCTGAAGCTTCTAATTGATAATACATAAGATGCTTCTGGTTTTGGCAAGATGGGTCATTTCAGGATTTCACACTACATCAACAAATTATAAAACCACTTCCTTACCACTGCTCATGTAGCCATTGATAAGTTTTCTTCTGAAGTTCGAATATTTCTAAATTGGATTAGGTTTCCCAATAACTACACTGAAGCATGTGCTAACACAATTAAGTTTTGTGTTGTTAAAAGGAATTATTATGTGCTGGTGCATAGTAGAAAATAAGGCTAAATCACAGCAGACTGCTGAAATTGCGAGGAGTGAGGGAATGGAAGTTTATCCCTCTTTTTCCTCCACCATAGCCCAAGGAAAGTTATTTCAACACATAACGGGAATAAAACCCAAATGTGATTATAGTTTTCCTGACTTGCGGACCTTTCTGCAAGATCCCAAGATAAGGAAGCAGGAACTAAAAATACAGATTACACTTTTTCCAAGCAGATGTGAGCCTTGGGCTTCTGGCCCGTCACAAAATACAGGGGCAATTTTCATTCTCTTTTGGCAAAGGAGATATTTTCTTGCGCTCATGGAAAAATATTCAACTGAGATCACAAAAGCCTCTTTGTCGCCAGTTCTACTGAGCAGGATAATAGCATGATGGTAAAATTGGCCCAATTACAGTAAAGAAGCTGCAGAGCAGCATGTATAGCTTTTGTCAGTTTAAGTGACTACCCCAAGTGACAAAATGTCATCTTAGAAATTTCACCTTGTCATCTCCTACATTGTGAATGATGATTATTAGGACCCCACAGATTATTTAATCTGTCATGTTCTTAAAGTTAAATATTTTAGACCTTCCTTTTTCTCAGCAATGCTGTCATCATTAATAAAACACAGAACAGCCTTCACCTTTAGAAATGGCAAAATGTGTATGTGTCTCAAAACCAATTAATACCATCAGTGAAGGCAGAGACACAGCATCTAAATCTTTTGAATCACATTCCGAGAATAATGCAATGGGTTCTTTTGGGCAATTACTCATTTGCCTGAAGTTGAGAAGAAAGTACCTGTCGACATGGTGGTATCATTCAGCAGTTTGTTGTTCAGTCTTGTTTCATACTGTTCCACAGGAATCCAGTTGCCTCAGTCAGTAAGCACTGTGTGTTCTTGATTTGGTTTTAAATGCTTTAACCTTTGGATCAAAGAGTTGTGTATACGAATGATGCTGTTATGTGTTATAATTGAGTACTTGCTACTTTTCAAATAGAATCACTGATACACAAAGAATTTTTAAGCAGGCATGCTAACGTACCTTATGTGCATGTGTGTGGGATGGAGGGCGCTGGTACGCTTGAGGAGGTGGAGGTGTTTGGATTTAGCAAACTTTATAGTTAACACTGTGAGCTTCAGTCACACACCCTGAAGGAATTCCTGCATGTTACAGGTTCTATTCAAACACCCAGCCCTTGGAAAGAGTGAGCCTTAGGATTGCCAAGTCCTGTGCACTGATCAAAAGGCTCACTGGGCACCCCACCCTGTGCCCTGCCACCAGCAGCTCAGCACCATCACCGTTCCTGCTCTGTGGCTGCACATGCCAGAACCACATGCACTTACAGAGTCCCTGGAGGCACCTGTAATGAATCCATCTATATTTCCATATAGGCCACCAAGGTTACTTCTCTGAGAGTCAAAATCTGACTACAGGTTGCATGATTCAAACAGATCTTTATTTCAACCTGGACCATAACTGGAAACTCCCCAAAGACACAGGTTTCCTCTCCTGCATACACACATTTTTGTGTCCTGTTGCTATCCAGTCCCTCCTTCAGCCTCCACTCCAGCTCCCCATGCTCTCCTGTTGAGTCATACTCTGCAGTTAAACCCTCGTATGTCCCAGTTGCACTTAGCATCCTATTAGCAGTTTTTATGTAGGCAGTAAACATTTGAGTTAGTATTTAGGAAGAAAACACTTCAAAGTTTTTAGCAAAAGGCAGGACTTCTGAAACTGTCCCATATGGCTTAATCACAAAAATTGCTGTATTTGTAACTTGGATCAAGGGTGAGGTCACCAGGACTACCAGAGGCAGACACGGTACAGCTTTTACTGGGGTATTGTCAGTCTGACTGCAAAGTGTACTGCACAGCTGTATGCATGCAGGCTGCAAGCACAGAAACTCTCTGAGAGTTTTTCCTTAGAGGTAAAAAAAAGTTCTGCTGCATAAATATATGTTTAACCTTGTTTACCCCTAAAAGTATCTGCCCATCAGATGTGAGATAGCAACAGCTGGCCAAGTTCTTCAGATGCTTGTTCGTGCACTTAGTTCTTACAGAGTTCCTGCTGATAAAACTGGCTGATGTCTAATCTTCCCTCCTGGTGAACATGTTGTTGGTCTTGCTCAGACTAATTATAGCCTAAGCTTATTTTTCTGGGTTTCATCTTCTTGCAACCCCATCACCTCCTGTAACCCTTGTCTCTACAACTACAAGTCAACTCAAGCCCCATGCTCTTCCCACTCCTAACTCCATGTCTGTTATTAAACCTTGTTGTGTTGCTCAGGTTTCTTGAGCTGAGACATGAAGCACGTCCGGCCAAGCACCACCTGCACATTCTTGTGGCCATCCAGTAGGCACACTTTCACGCTCTGACCAGTCAGACACCAAGGGGAAGCATACAGCCTCTGGGGGGCAAACAGTGCCCACTGCCTCTTCACCCTTCATCAGCAGCATTGCTTCACAGTATATGGGAAGACATGCCATACCTTTCTTAACTTCCCCCTGCCCTTGTCCTGGCAGCACTGCGTTATGTTTTTCACAGTAACCCAGAATCAAAGGGAGGGAGGAGCATGGCCTTACCCTCAGCCTGGGGAGCAGGCAGTTGAGAAGCCCTTTATTCAATTTTCCCTCCTTCCCAGGCAGACACTTTAACTATAAATCTATTGAATAGCAGTAGGAATATCCATTGTTCTCTTTGTGTGCAGTGATGGGGAGGTGTGTGCCTGATCCCTGATATTAATAAAGAGAAGAAGCAACAAAAATCAAAGCAATTTTTCTTAAAAAAAAAAGAAAGAAAAAAGTAAAGAGAAGTGTAACAATGCAGGAAGCCAGTATGACTTAAACCAGCCTGAGATTGTCCTCATATTTCCTGGTGGCTTTGTAAATACCATGTATAAGTGTCATGATGGCAGCTTAAAAATAAATTGCAAAATTTGACTTTTCTACATTTTTAACGTTAGAAAATTGTAATAACTCTGAGAAACTGTACAGCGGTAAAAAAGTTAAATAGCCTTCACAAAAATGGTAATGCTTTAAATTATACTAAATTTGCCTACCTCTGTATGTCGTGACCTCAAGCAACCCCTCAAAATAAGAAAATCAAAGAAACAAGTCATGTTGTGCAGCAGCTCTAAATTCAAGAGATCAGGCTTTAGAAGCTTGAAGGTAATTAATTTGTTAAGAAAAGCTTATTTCCAGGACCTAGAATTCTATAACTCCTTTTGAAGGCCAGAATAAGCATTAAAAAAAAAAAAAAAAAAGAGAGAACAGTCAACTATTGACTCCCATTAACCAGTTAAGCATCTGAAACTCTTGCATAAAAACGCACAGAAATTATTGCATATAATTCCACACAAGGATTCCTGAATTTAATCTGTCAATTTATAATTTATCTTGTACATTGCAAATATCCATTTAATATTAACAGAAAGAGATCTAAAAACAAATTTACTATGCAGAAAACTATTAACTATCATTATGTAAAAACACAATTTCATTTCCACTTCAAACTTTTCTCTGTGGTTCTATGAAGTGATAACAGAGTTCTAATAGGGGCAAAGTTCAACTGCAGGAAACACAGGCAGCCATCCTAGGACTTGGGCAATTAAATAAAGCATTTGAAATATCAGAACATGCCACCTACTTAATAAGATGTAAAATTGAAATATAAAAAACTATTCAAGCAGGAAGCAACAAACAAGGATCATAGAATCATAGAATCATAGAATGGCTTGAGTTGGAAGGGACCTTAAAGATCATACAGTTCCAATCCCCCCTGCCATGGACGGGGACACCTTCCACTAGACCAGGTTGCTCAAAGCCCTGTCCAGCCTGGCCTTGAACACTGCCAGGAGTGGGCATCCACAGCTTCTTTGGGCAACCTGTGCCAGTGCCTCACCACTCTCATAATGAAGAATGCCTTCTTAATATCTAATCTAAATCTCCCCTCTTTCATCTTAAAGCCATTCCTCCTTTTCCTGTCACTACATGCCCTCTCCAGCTTTGCTGTAGGCACTCTTTACATACTGTAAGGCAGCTATAAGGTCTCCCCAGAACATTCTCTCCTCCAGGCTGAGCAAGCCCAACTCTCTTAGCCTGTCTTTATAGGAGGGGTGCTACAGCCCTCTGATCATCTTTGGACACACTCCAACTGTTCCACATCCCTCTTGTGCTGAGAGCCCCATAATTGCACACAGTACAAGTGGAGCCTCACAAGAGAAGAGTAGAGGGACAGGATCACCTCTCTTGACCTGCTGGTCATGCTTCTTTTGATGCAGCCCAGGATACAGTTAGCTTTCTGGGCTGCAAGTGCACACTGCTAGCTCATGCTGAGCTTCTTGTCAATCAACACCCCCAAGTCCTTCTCAGAGCTGCTCTGAATCTAGTCTCCACCCAATATGTAGTTGTGCTTGGGATTGCCCTGGCTCAAGTGCAGGACCTTGCACTTGTCTTTGTGGAACTTTATGAGGTTCGCAGCCGGCCTCCTCACAAGTGTGTCAAGGTTCCTCTGGATGGCATTCCTTCCCTCCAGCTTGTCAACCACAACCACGCAGCTTGGTGTTGTTGGCAAACTTGCTGAGGGCACACTCCATCCCACTGTCCATGTTGCTGACACAGATGTTAAACAGTCTGGTCCCAGTACCAACCCCTGAGGAATGCCACTCATTATTTGTCTCCACTTTGACACGAAGCCATTGACCACATCTCTTTGAGTGTGACCATGCAGCCAATTCCATATCCAGTGGATTCCATCCATCAGATCCATGTCCTTCCAGTTTAGAGATAAGGATGCTATGTGGGACAATATCAAATGCTTTTCACAAGTCCAGGTAGATAACATCAGTTGTTCTTCACTTATCCACCAACACTGTAATCCCATTGTAGAAGGCTACCAGATTTGTCAGGCACAATTTGCCCTTTGTGAAGTCATGTTGGCTGTCACCAGTCACCTCATTATTTTCTATATACAGTAGCACAGTTTCCAATAGAGTTTCCTCCATGATCTTGCTGGACACCGAGGTGAGACTGGTTGGCCTGTAGTTTCCTGGGTCTTCCTTTTTTCCCTGTTTAGAAATGGGGGGTATTTTTCCCCTCTTCCAGTCAGTGGGAACTTCACTTGACTGCCACAACCTCTCAAATACGATGAGTAGTGGTTTAGCTACTTCATCTTCCAGTTCCCCCAGGACCTGCGGATGCATCTCATCTGGTCCCATGGACTTGTGCACCTTCAGGTTCCTTGGATGGACTCAGACCTGATCTTCTCCTCTAGTGGGCAGTTAATTCTCTCAGTCCTTGCCTTTGCCTTCTGTGACTTGGGTGGTGTGGCTGAAGCACTTGCCAGTGAAGACCTTGATTTCTTCATTTTCCATGTAACTGGGTCTCCTGTCTCCTTCAAAAGAGGGCCCACATTTTCTTCTTTTTATCTTCCTTTTTGCACCAAAAAAACAACCCAGGAGTTTTTTTTTTCTTTTCCTTTGGAAATTGTAAGCTATTCTTTCCATTCACAAACATTTTTATTATCTTAAATACTTTTTTGCTCTATCTGTTTGATATGTAACTTGCTTTCAAAGCTGCCTAATACATTTCTAAGCTGAGTTTCATTCGTGACTAATTCTACATGAATTGTTTCCAGTCTCATTACAAGTTTCTTTCTGTTTCAACATGTTTTGGATCTTAGCACTTCTGGAAATCAACCAAAGCTACAGCTCTAGTAAGAAATTATTGCAGAGAAGTCTCTAGAGGTTGTGTGTGTTACAATTTCCCACAATTTTTCACAGCTCCTCTGCCTGAGGTTACTGCTTTCAGAGCAAAGCTGGCAGAGCAGCTCAAGTAAGCATTTCTTACCCATTTTCATACTAAATCAACCAGGCCAACTTGAAACACTTCAAAAAACACTGTTATTTAACAAATTATCATGGGTTCAGCAGTAGCAGTCATTTTTTTCTCCTTCTTAGTGGCTGGTGCAGCACTGTGTTTCTAACTTTCAGCC